>JAADXI010000063.1:0-49530 GCA_023337615.1 Pythium brachiatum | reverse complement strand
CATTCGCAATGGGCATAGCCACAGGGACCACAGCCAAAGCTGACGGATCCACAGGCGCGTCGATCGCGAGATCCAGCGGATCAATCGCAAGGTCCTCACGCGAGGTCTTCGTGTAGGCCGCCTTGATGTTCTTGAAGAACGCAGCGATGTCTTCAACCGCTCGTGAGATGCTCTCGCTGATCGCGTCAAGCGCGGAGAACATGGCGGTCATCAGCATCATGATGATCGTCGTGGTTGTTGGCGAGAACAGTGGAGTTGGGTTGGGAGAATCCGAGAAGAGCTGTTGTTGCGTGGGCACTTGGGGCAGATTGGGGAATGAGCTGCTGCGCTGGCCACAGCGAGACCTCGGGTGTTCTAGAAGGATCTCGCTGATTGATCTGGACGCGCATGCTGGCGTGCGAAATTGTTCTCCATTTTCTCTTGCAGGTTGTTCTTTGTGATGATCCCGGCTTGGAACAAATTTGTTCCAAGCCGTCAAAGAATTGATAGATTTTGATTGACTGAATATATTGAATAGAGCCTTCTGATTCGTCAAAACCAGGGAATTCCATGCAGTCGACTCCCTTCAACTTCGAAAATGGAGCAACAATGGCGATTTCAGCGAATCACAAGGCTAGATACATATATTCAGCCAATCAAAATGCATCTACTCGGGAGTTTCTGACCCGATCAACAGACAGTCACTTGGGCGAGAGAATGGAGGCCACCACATCAACGCCACCACGCACGCCACCACGCGAGAATTCACATTCCACAACCTTCTAGAATTTTCGAGATCTCCAGGTACACGCTGCGGTGTCCAGCGCAGCAGCTCATTCCCAATCTGCCGCTAAGAGCGCACACAAGAACAGCTCCACTCGGATTCTCCCAACTCTAACTCCTACTCCACTCGCCAACCGCCATGTCGCTCATCATGATGCTGGTGGCCGTCATCTTCCTCGCGCACGCCGCGACCATCCCGCAGGTTGCCGCGCTTGCTGCCTTTGTCATCCGCGCTGTGGTCGTGTCCACGGGCTACACGCTCAAGTGCGTGCGAATCTTCTGGGAGATCATCCACGCCGTGGCTGAAGAAATCGCAACGTTTTTCAAGAAGCTTGAAGAGCTCCACGCGGAGATCAACGTGGAGATCAAGCGTGCCGAAGCTGCGCGTGCTGATGTTGCGATTGATCCGGAGGATCTCGTACGTGAAGCGCCTGTGGATCCAACGGCTTGGGCTATGGCTCTCATGGCTGCGCTTGTCGACAGTGTTGAGCCCTCGACCTCGTTGCCGGTTGAGCCGACGGTAGAGACGTCCACTGTCCAGCTCCCGCCAGTGACGCGTGAACAACAGCGCCAGCGCATCGCTCAGCGCCGCAAGCTCGCGCTCATGCAGGTGATCCACTCGATTGGCATGAACCGCGCTGCCGCCGCCGCGTGATTGCGTCGATTATAAAAGCAAGCGAGCACAGTGGACAGCGGTCATTGGCTGCCGTGTACTGGGCCTCCTGGTCATGAGCTGGGAGGCCACGCATTCGCCTTGGAGTAGAGTATTTATTGGTAGGTAGTGCAACAAGTGGAAACACAGTGTGAAAAAGAAGTTTACCGGTACACACGGAAACGCCGTGGGATTGAGCGACGGACCGTTGCGAGCTCGTGCTCACACGTCGCAGAGTCTTCCATCAGATTCCATAAATAACATCGCGTTAGTTACGGATACATCCCATACATTGCATTTCCCACCTTTCAACAATCCCATATTTACCCCATATAGCCATGTCTTCCGGTGGCGGATGCGCAACTGAAACGCTGCACACGCGAGCAGCTCCTCATCCGAATCCTCTCGTGCTGCTTCCTCCATGGCGCGCTCGTCCGTGCGCGGGCTGCTGCTGCTGGGCGTGGCCTTCCACGCCATCTACGTGCTCAGCATCTTCGACATCTACTTCACGTCGCCTGTCGTGCCGCACATCCCGTCGCTCGCCTACTCCTCGTCGCTTCATTTCACCACCGGCCAAGCACGTGGTGGTGTTCGTGGCCGACGGCTGCCACGCCGACAAGTTCTTCGAGTCGTCCGAGCGCGTGTCGTTCTTACGTAACATAGTACAAACGCGCGGCTCCTGGGGTGTCTCCCACACGCGCGTACCCACAGAGTCGCGGCCCGGCCACGTCGCGCTGTTCGCCGGTATGTACGAGGACGTGAGCGCCGTGACCAAGGGCTATCAGCTCCCTCGCGCACTCCGTGACCCCACCGTTTGTTATAACATATACCGCGCTCGTGTAGCTGCCTCCGTCATCCGCGTTGTGGATGGAAGTGCGTGGAGGTCTTCTTCCACATCGTATATGAACACCGCTGCTACCTCAGCGAATCGTTCAAAATGCTTGACACGGAGGTGAAGCGTGTCAATTCAGCGATTGATCCAGTGGATCTCGTGAGTGCAGCGCCTGTGGATACGACGGCTTGGGGTTATTGGACACTTGTCGCGAATATCAATTAAGCCATTGGCCACCAACCACCCAGCTCATGACAGCGACGCAGGACGAGCAGCTCCGGCGCATCACTCTCCACCGCCAGCTTACGCGCATGTTGGTGATCCACAGGTCGATTGGCACAACCGTGCTGCCGCCGCCGCGTGACTGCATGAAATATAGTGATTGCGCTCAAGTTGCCAGTCGCAGGCTAGATACAGGGAGCTCCTCGATGAGTGCATCGGCGTGTAGTGTGATATACCGTACTTGCATACTCGTAGAGTGAGTCGTCGCAAGTATTCGCCACGCCCATCTCCACGACAAACGCCACCGCCTGCTCCAGTTGAGATTACAGCTTGATGAATATGCGTCGCGAAGTCCTTTCTCCACAGGTGCCCCCGGTGCTGGTGTGGAGATCTCTCATAGCACCAATATACTGTGTCTACAGGAGGAGGACGCCAGCGCGGGCTGATTGATACATTGATCCACTTCAACCATGTGACGCACAATCATTCCTGTCATCGAGAGGAGTGTTTGTGGATGTCCCTTCTACTGCCCCACATCAGTTTGTGGGATGTGTTCATCTGTCCCACATGAAGTTGACTGGGAGTTCTCTGTCACTTGCCATCACCAGAATGCAAGCGACTTGACCAGACCGACGGCACGCCACGGTGCGGCTTCTCTCTGGTGCTCCATCGCTCTTCCGCATCCAGAACACACCGCTCCATCAGCGCAGAAGAAGCGCCTTCCAGAGAGCTGCGTATCCAGTAAACTATTAATACACGCGGGTAGCTCACATCCTCAAACACTTCGTCCAGCACTTGCGTGGTGTTCTGGAACCGATTCTTGGCCAGCTCGATGTGATTTCCTTCATCTATTGCTATAGTACAGCTTGCGCTCCTTCGAACGGTCCTGCTCCGTCATACGTAGTATTCGACGCGCTCAGGAAGCCACGCTTACGGCCACGTGCACGGGCATTGCGCTGTGCTGCTCTGCTCTTGTTATAGAGCCAAGACGAGCGTGTACACGATGTTGTTCATATAATCAAAATTGGGAAATACGCGGTCGCTGCAGCCATCGTTAATTAAAGGACTCGAAATGGCGGGCATCCGTCGTCTTCATGATCTGTAGTAAGCTACAGGCTACTGTACCGTAGAGTAGCACAGGCTTCGTCTTGATTCCGACCCAGCCTCGTATTACTTGCGCAGCGATATCAGTTACAGTTCGATCGCGATGTTCTTGCGGCTGCCGACTTCGTGGCTTGGTCGTTCACGTGGCTGGAAGGGCTGGAAACTGCCTGGCAGATCTGCGTTGCTGCCAAGAGAGCCACGGTGGGAGCGGCCGGCGCCTATCCGATCATCCACGCCGTACGTCGGCTCATATGGGATGTTCTTGGTGCTGTTGGGTCGTGAGTGGGTCGAGTTGAAGCTGCTGCGGCCGCCCTGGGTCAAGGACGCACCAAACCCCGAGTTGGTGAGGTGTTCGCCGCCGGCACGGTCGTCGTCTTCACTGCCTGGACGCCAGTAGTTCTCGTACTCGCGCGTGTCTTCTTCAATGAGCTCGTTGTCCTTGATGCGGTTGCGCGCCTTGCAATAGCACGACGTGATCGTGATCATCACCACCGCGATGACGAGCACAGCCGAACCGATGATGAGCGCGATCTGCCACGTCTCGAGTGCACCCTTGGAGTCTGAAGGCCACGCACAAATCGTGTCAGCCTGGGTCCCACGCACCGTCTAAATCTAAATCGTGCAGGACGTACCGGATGAGTCGGTCGTCGTGGAGCCCGAGCTGGAGGAGTTGGTCGCTGGTGGGGAGCCTGCGTTACCGCCTGGTACGTTGGAGGAGCCGTTCAGGGATCCATTGGAGGAGGCAGTCGCGTTAGAAGCTGGGGTCGGAGACGAGGTCAAGTTCAAGTATTCCTCATTACCGGTTGCAGGAGTGGAAGCACCGGACGGTGAAGTAGTGGAGGAGGGGGTGAGAGTGGTGGCGGGGCTGTCGGTGGCAGAAATCACACTCGTGGGCGCGGTTGTGGCGGTAACGGTAGTCGTTGATGAGGAAGCGACTTCACAGTCATCTGCAAGATGAACCCGTGAGCACACCACACCATCCAAACCCCAGTAAGAAATGGAGAGGTGTAGACGCACGTACCACAAGCGGTCATGCCGGCTGGACAGGCGCCGTTGGCGCGGCCCTGACCGAAGATGTGGCTGCCTCGCTTCTGGTAGCAGACGCCGCATCCACATTCCGGTCCGGTTCGTGCGGCGCCTGTGGTCGAGTCCGTGCAGGGACACTCTTTGTAGCCGATCGATTCGCTACCGGTGCCCCAGAGATCCGTCGTCTCACAGATTTTCTCACAGGTCGTTGCATCCACGGACACTACACACACCACATATCACGTCAATCTCCCTTGTTTCCATAGTAAACCCAATAAGCCAATCGTATCCTACCGGGTATCCGCAGCGCGACTGCGAGGCAGCACACCACCATGAGGAACGACCGCATTGGTGCTCGTGAGTTGGTGGCCACACGCTGTGAGAAGCGCTTCTTTCCTTCGTCTGTTTGAGCGTATTGGCTGCGTCGCGTATCCTTCTCTGCGCTTCGCGTCTCACTCCGTGCTTGCTGCCGCTAAAGTTAATGGAACGTGTTGGTGGCGATTCGCTCTTTGTTCTCAGCTCACGGGCAACTGAGGACACAGTCAGTACCTTTACAAACGAATATAATTGAAATTTGTAATGTTGGCTGGCTCGGCCAACATGACAAGTTCCCAGCAGCTGGGGTCACCGTCTCGACGGATTGACTTTCCGGAACCTGTACAAATACAAATCGATATAGTAGGGTAGTGCGTTCGTACAACGTAGTGCCAAGTTTTTCAAACATTTTGAGAAACTTGCAAACCTTCAAAAACCGCAAAAGGTTGATTAACGATCATTTGAAAATATACTGCTTGATGAATCAAATCATCAAATTTCGCTCCAAACAATTTTTACGCGAATTATTCGCGTTGCGGGAATCGGTGCAATCTGTAATACTGTATGATTGAGGAAATTATATTAACATCACAGGAGATCTCTTTTTTCGGCGACGGGAAATGCACGCGCAAGAACTGCCATGATAGCCCCTCCACGCGTTTGGGTGTGGTCTAGCCACTCGTCTCCAGTTGGTGGAGATGGCGCCAACTCGTGGGTCTCGGAGAGAAGCGTGGCGCACGCGTCGATCGTCGCTTCGGGGAGCTCCTCGTGCTGCATGTTTATTGTCGGAATTGAGATAGCGCTCTGCATGACGAACCGACAGAGCTTGTCGAAAGGAGAGACTGTTGATTCACCACCAACCACCGCAGAGAGCTGGGCGATGACGCGGAGAGTCTTGGTGAGTTCTTTGACAAAGTCGTTGAGGTGGGTCGCGATTGAAGACTGACTCGCATCAGCATCAGTGACGAGTGACGCAAAGGCCTTGAGCCACAGCCGCACTGCCCGCCAGCTCCAGCTCCACAGCACTACGTCCATCTCACCGGTTGAGTCGCCGAGTTCGTCAACGGCTTCGGCCAAACTGTCGCGGAAGGCTCGCTGGAATCTCGTGAACGACGCCATCATCCGCTTGTTTCTCACATCAATCGAGCCGCCAGCGGGTGAGGAGGACTGCAGCGCATTGTTCATGCCCACCACGTTCCGCTTGATCGACTGCATGGCCTCGTCCAGCGGCGATAAGTGGACGTCGGTGCTTTCGTCGAAAGAGAACTTGAGCGCACGAGCGACGCTGTCAGTGTCGCTCAACACGCCTGGCGCTGGCGCAGATCCCACGGACGCAGCCGCTGCTGCAGCCGCAACACCAGCCTCTTTCACGATCGAGCGTTTGCGCTGAGCGATCCGCTTCAGGAACTCAGTGCGCAGGCTACGAGTAATCAAAGTCGTGATTGCCGCGTTTGCTTGAGCTTGCGCGATGGTCGTAGCTGCCGTGATGAGCTGCGTAGGGATCGACGGCGCGATCAGAGGCCGAAGTGCTGCTTCGACACAAGTTTCGCACTGTTCCGTCGCCTCGCGCAGAGCCGTCGAGACAGTCGTAGCCATGAAATCCTCGAGCCGCTCGTCCAACTGCACTTGGAACTCGTGAAGAATCAACTGCGTGAAGGATGGCGCTTGGATCCTCGCGACCTCGACGCAGGAATCGATGAGAGCGTCGGCGTTTGGCTTGACATACTTGTTGAGAGCGTACTCGCACATATTCGTCACAACCATATCCACGACGAACTCGACCGCTTGCTTCAGTTGAGGATACAGCTTGAAGAAAGCATCACGCAATGGGTTCTCCGACGGTCCTCGCTTCGTATCCTTGCTGGTGGCAACTTCTCGGCCTTCGCGCTCACCACTCTCCTCGCCTGGCGCTGGAGTAGAAATCTCCAGTTGTTGCTCGCTCACCACTTGAAGTGGACGCACTTTGCGGATCGTAGACGTTCGATCGCCACCACTGCGGCGACCTGCAGCCGTCGTGTTCTTGCGGTGGTGCGGGTTCGCGCGCGTTTGAATGAAACCTCGAAGATCGTCGAGCTCACTCACACAAACCTCGACAAACATTTTGCTGAAGAGAAACGGTAAGCCGTCGACTTGCTGGTCCTTGGATTTGTCGTGTTTCAGCAGTGCGTCGACTGCCGTGGGCTTCATCCAAGCAGGCGATTTGTCCGTGATGTGATGCCACCGAAGCGAGTGCGGGAGCAAGTCATCGATCGTCAGCAAGTGAAAGACCTGCTCAATCTGCATGGCAACGTATAAACCAGTCTCGCCCAAGTTGTCGAGTATGCTGGATCGATGGACGTACGCTAGTCCCGTCAACACGCGATGGAAATACTTCGTTGACGACGATAGCACGTCACTCGAGAGCATCGTCAGGTAGTCACAGAGCCACGGGATGCATTTGGCGATTGCGCCAGACTCGATACTCTCTTCCAGCAGCGAGAGCACATTGAACGAATTCGACGACTGAGACTGTTCCAACGTCGCAACGGCTTCACGCTGGGCGACGTCAAGAGCTGGGTTGTTCGACGACAATGCCGTCGCCAGCGCAGACCAATGCCACTGCGGCGAGAAACGTAAGAAGCCGATAAATTTGGCGAGCACTTTGAGTCGCAGCACAGTCTCGGTGAAGTCCTTGCGCGGATCGGCCTTGGCTTTCGCTCGCCAGATCGTCATGAACTGGGCCTCCAGTTGGTGCTTCACGAGCTGCGCGAACTGGTAGCTGTCACAGCTCACGAGAAAGTGGAAGAAGAACGCCTGGTTGTCGCTGAAGAAGCCGCGCATGTGGTCCAGGAACTGGGATCGGTCGGTGTTGGCACCGTTGCTGGATGCCTTGTTGTCTCCGGCCGAGGAGGAGTGCTGGCTGCTGTGGTTGTGGTTGCTGCTTCCATTTGATGGGCTGATGCGTGTCTTGGCGTCGCCTTTGCTGTTCGCATTGCCGCCATGCTGTCTGCTCTGCTGCTGATTGTTGGGCTTACTGCGGTTGTTTGCGAAGCCCGTCGTCGTCACACCACCAGCGATCGAATCGGGTGTCTTCTGGCTGGAAAAGCGTCGATGCAACTTGCGCAGGCGATCCGGATTCTTGACGACCATCTTGTCCTCCATGATCTTCATCACCAGATCCTTGTCACTCTCTCCCAGTGGATTGGAGCCGATCTGCACGAGCTCGAGCACGAAGAACCGCGCAAACCACCACTGGTTCTCGTGCATCACATCTTGGAGAAGCTGCTGCGCATCGTGGCTGGCCGATGACGCGCCGTTGGATTGGGTGGCATCTAAACTGCCCTGTAGACTATTCTGTCGCTTCTGGAATGTCCGCAGTTGGCTTAGGAACGCGTCGCGGATCTTTTCTCGATTCGAATAAATGATCGACTCTGTGGGCGAGCGGTAGTTGAGTCTCGAGTCCATGTCCTCGCAGAACGGCAGCGCGTAGTCTCGGAACGCTGTGCCTGTCGTCTCAACTGGTAGCTCGCAGCCGATCTTCGCGCTCTCCTCCACTCGTCGCTCCTCTCTCATATCGACCGCCACGCGGAGCCGCGAGACGAGATTCTCGCACAGCTTGGCGTCTTCCAGACTCTTGGCCACGAGCTGCACCATGTCGGAGCCCAACTGCACGAGCGTGGGCTCTGCCGTCTCGATCGCTGCGGCGGCAAATGCCGAAGACGCGTCGCTGCGGCAGAACTCGTTGGCGTGGGAGCACTTGTCACTTGAATTACTAGACGATGAGGTCGTCGCGCAGCTCGCGCGGTGCAGCAGTCCAGTGAGGAACTGCAGCTCACCACAGATACTCGGCACGAGGCGCTGAACGATGAGGCTTCCGTAGAGACGCGCGGCCTGGAGGTTGGCTTCCACCGGCTCTTGTGGCAGTGGCAGCACCGCCTGCTTCCCACCGGGAGACGTCGTGGGGGAACTGTCATCCTCTTGATTGGATGCACTGAGCAGCGACACGCGTTTGCCTTTCTTGGGTCTGCCCATGAGCGTTAGCGACGGCGGCTTCCGCTCCGCGCGGTTCATCGACGGAGGCGGGCTCATCCACGGGTTGTGAGTCAACTCTGGTGTAGCTGGTGGTGGCGGGGGCTTAGGAATTGGATCTGCTGAGACCGAGGTCCTGACGGGACTCGGCTCGCTGACGCTCTGCACGGGCGGTAGCGCCGCGGCCATGCGTCGCTCCAGCAGATCGCGCTTGGCCCACGGGTTGCTGCTCTGTGCACCGCTGGTGGCGTTATTGCCACTCACCGTGTCCTTCGACTGGCTGCAGGACGGCGGCTGCACGGCCACCGCCGCGTACGGCGCGTCCGTGGCGATCAGCGTCGTGGTAATACGCCTCTTGGTCGTCTTCACCGGTAGCAGCGTGGCAGTGGCGGTTGTAGGCTTCGTTTTCGGCCCTAGCGTCGGGAAATCGTCGGCTTCCAGCGCGAACGCCTTGGCCAGTTGGCTTGCTTCTGGCTTCTTGGAGGCATCCACCGCCGCTGGCTGGTCGCTGGATGCTTCCACGTGGCTCTGTTCATGCGCAAGCTCACGCAGATGCGCGAGAAGCGTCTTGATGAGCGCGTGCGGCGCCCACTCGGCTCCGTCCACCACCACCACCCGCGGCGTGTCGTCGCCACTGACGGCGCGCCACTGGGCCAATTTCCACTGGAGTTGCGCGCGCTGGTCGTCCGACATCTCCCGCAGCGCCTTCCACAGCCGCGCGCCGTCCTTTGGCGTCGCCTTCGCCGCCATCGGCCCCATGGTGACGCCGGCCGCCGTCATTTCCACCGATTCTCGATTTGGTTTTTCGCGCCCAACAAGTTGAAGGCCTGCCGTTTGAAAAATGGATCAAGTTTGGAAGGTCGAAGGAACCTGTGGAAGTGGATGGATGGTACAGTCGAACGGTACTGTGTACCAGTAAGTTGGTCCAGTCTGACCACCGTGTCTAGCGCCACGGACTGAAAAAATCATTCGTTCAGATGGTGGTGCTTACCCTTTCCCTTTGCTAGTCCCACCAACCGGCTTTCGCGAACGAGAAGCCCCCACTGACTCCGCGTCAGTTCCCCAACCACCATCCCAGTGTGGTCTGGTCGTTTTGGTCTCCACATTCGGGTTAGGTTGAGCAGATTTGTGGGCGACTTCGAAACGGCCGCTTGGTGTTTTTCCAAGTGTTTGAGGATGTCTCGAGGTTGTGCAGTCGTTTCGAGAAGAGCAAACTGGCGCTTCTGGATCTCTCCAATGCATGTTACAGCTCGGCAAAATGCCCACGCAAAATGGTTAGGGCACTGTCGTCCAGATGGCACTGTCGTGACGTTGCACACGAGACGGTGCGAGCCAGAGTCAGCGATTCTGCTGGCGCCATCTGTGGGAGCGAAGCGCCCACCCAGCAGCAGACAGGAGCCCTCTCTGTGCGAGCCCCACAGTCTGACCGCAAGGAGACCGAGAGTATCGATCCCCAGGGTCTAAAGGCGAGAAGCGAGAAGCCCACTCGGACAAGGGGAGTCGCGAACGCAGAGGTCTAAACGCTTGCCAACTTCCGGATTCCTTCCAGTCGAATCGAGACGAGCCGTCCAGCGTCCACCGTCCAGCGTCCAGCGATCCCTCCATCCAGCGTCCAGCGTCTGGAGATCCAAACTTCCAACAAGTGGAGTAAGTTCGTTGGTTTTGTTGGCGGCCATGTCGTACGCGCCTCCGCCTCAAGGCCATAATGGCGGCAATAATGGCGGCAACAACAATGGCAAGGAGCGGCGCCGCGCCGGCTCCAACTACTTCCAACTGGACGCCGACCGTAAGCGCAACAACTCGCACCACAAGAGCGGCGCGAATGGCGGCTTCCCCGACCGCGGTACGCTGTCTGGACGCCTGTCCATGATGGAAGTGCTGCCCAACAGCGCGCCCACTTTCGGCGCCTCGCAGAAGCCCGGCGGCGGCATGGAAGGCGACTTTGACGACGAGGTGTCCATCGACTTTTGCTGCGAAGTGCTCTACTCCAAGTTCGGCTTCCAGTCGGGCAGCGTGGACAACCAGCGCGAGCATGTACTGCTGCTACTGGCTAACGGCAAGGCACGCGCCGCGCCGTCCGACGCCAACGGCAAGCACGTCCACGAGCTGCACAAGAAGCTGCTGAGCAACTACCTCGAGTGGTGCGCGTTCCTGGAGATCAAGCCCGTGGCGTACGTGGGCCAGCCGCAGGGCGACCTCAAGAACCCGCTGCACATGGAGATCATGTTGTTCCTGTTGGTGTGGGGCGAGGCCGGCAACCTGCGCCACATGCCCGAGTGTCTGTGCTACCTGTACCATCAGATGCTCACGATGCTCAACAAGGACTTCTTGGGCCAGGACAAGCAGGCCGAAGGCTGGTATTTGCGCCAGGTCGTGCGTCCGGTGTGGAAAGAGGCGTCCAACATGACGCGCAAGAACTCGCTGGGCAAGCACTTGGAGCACGTCAAAGTGCGCAACTACGACGACATCAACGAGTACTTTTGGAAGAAGCACTGCCTCAACATCGACGTCACGCAAATCGGCAATGAGCTCGCCAAGAACCACACCAAGACCTTCTACGAGCACCGCAGTATCTTCACGCTCGTGCTCAACTACTACCGCATCTTCCAGTTCAACCTCATGTTCCTCATCATCCTCACGGTCATCGCGTTCGCGTCGGCCATCTCGCCCTCGGGTGGCAAGTTCTGGTTTGAGCAGTTCAACGAGATCGGCACCGTGGTCGCGCCCTTCACGGACCGCGACCTCAAGCTCGCGATGATCGGTATCGTGTTTGCCCACGCTGCCATGGCGTTCTGTAAGTGCGTGCTCGAGGCCGCCCACGGCTGGCACCTGCTCGTGGCCAAGGAGGACTCGGCCTCGTCCTCGCGGTCCATGACTTATGGCTCAGCGCTGGTGGTGCGCATGCTCTGGAACGGCGGCTTTGCCGGTATGTTTGCTCTCATGATCTACGAGCCGCTCATGCAGAAGCAGGACACGCCGCTGCTCGAGAAGGCCAGCTCTGCGGCCGTGGGCTTTGTCGCGCCCGCTGCGGTGATCCTGTTGACGCAGGCGTTCATGCCGCAGGCGCTCAACAAGACGTTCGCGGCCAAGTTCATCCGTGAAGGAGAGTCGTGCTACGTGGGCCGCAACATGGCGCCGCCCGTGAGCTCGCAGATCAAGTACATTCTGTTCTGGCTCATTCTGTGGTCGCTCAAGGCGTTCATCTCCTACTTCATTCTCGTGCGTCCGCTCATGATGCCGTCGCTGGCGATCTACGAGATGGAAGGACTGGTGTACGGCTCCAAGATCGTGTCGTTCCACAACATGGGCATGATCCTCGCGCTGTGGCTGCCCGTGGTGTTCATCTTCAACTACGACACGCAGATCTACTTCACGGTGTTCCAGGCGCTGCTCGGCGGCATGCAGGGCATCATGATGAAGACCGGTGAGATCCACGGCATCCGCGCCATCACCAAGGCGTTCCGCGTCGCACCGCAGCTCTTCGACAAGAAGGTCGTGACCACGCTCGCGCGCTCCAACGACGCGGCGGCAGGCGACAACAGCGGCTCGTCGTACCAGTCGCAGATGATGCTGCGCTTCGTGGTCGTGTGGAACGAGATCGTGAACTCGTTCCGCGAGGGCGACCTCGTGGACGATAAGGAGGCCGCGATCCTGCAGTACGACATCCAGAGCTCGGGCGATGTGTTCGAGCCGGTGTTCCTCTCGGCGGGCAAGCTGGCCGAAGCGCTGGAGCACACGGTGCGCCTGGCCAAGGAAGGCAAGGGCGACTCGCAGCTCAACATGTACATGGTCAAGCAGGACTGTCTGTCGGCCGTGCGCAGCTTCTTCACGGCGTGTATGTACGTGATGGAGGCTTTGCTGGGCAGTGACGACGCCGACGTGCTGGACGCGCTGCGCCAGATGGAGAACGTCGCGTCGAGCAACAGCTTCATGAAGACGTTCGACGCCAAGAGCATGCTGCAGCTGCGTACGGTCGCCATGGAGTTTTTGGAGGCGGTGATGGATCTGCCGGATCCGGACGCACAGTCGTCGCACATGACGTCGTCGCGTGTCCACACGATGGGCGTGGTGCGCAACTTCGTGACCAAGATGGAGAGTCTGCTGAACGCGACCCGCATCTTCGCCAAGCGTCCGGACCTCGCGGCCAAGTTCACCAACACCAAGTTCTGCTCGAGTGCCAACGGCTACGTGTACGCGACGCGCGGACTCGTGAACTTGTTCCACAACGACACGGCCATGGGCGCCGCCACGCGTGCGTACCTGCTCATGTCGCTGCAGAAGACGGACGCGATGCCGCGTGTGCCTGAGGCGCAGCGTCGTCTGGGTTTCTTCATGAAGTCTCTGATGATGGACATCCCGCAGCTTCGCGCGATCAAGGAGATGCACTCGTTCTCGGTCGTTACGCCGTTCTACAGTGAGTCGGTGCTGCTGTCGCTGGCGGAGCTCAACAACCCACTGGCCAACCACCCGATCTTCCAGAAGGTCGAGGAGGACGGCAAGAACATCACGATTCTCAAGTATCTCATCACGATCCACCCCGAGGAGTGGGAGAACTTTCTGGAGCGTGTCGACGTGTCGTCGGCTGAGGAGGCCCAGGCCAACTACCCGATGGAGATCCGTCTGTGGGCCTCGTACCGTGGCCAGACGCTCGCGCGTACGGTCCAGGGTATGATGCTGTACGAAGACGCCATCAAGATCCTGCACTGGCTCGAGATCGGCTCCAGTCCGAACAAGACGGCCGAGCAGAAGCAAGCGCAGCTGGAAGATATGGTGCGTCTCAAGTTCTCGTACATTTGTGCGTGTCAGGTGTACGGTAAGCACCGCGCTGAGAACAAGCCGCAGGCCGATGACATCGACTACCTGCTGCACACGTACCCGAACTTGCGTGTGGCCTACGTCGACAGCGTTGGTGATGGCAACGACAAGCGCTTCGAGTCGGTTTTGATCAAGAGTGAGAACGGCGAGGTCGCTGAAGTGTATCGCTACGAACTGCCAGGCGACCCGATCCTCGGTGAAGGAAAGCCCGAGAACCAGAACAACGCGCTCCAGTTCACGCGTGGCGAGTTCGTGCAGACCATCGATATGAACCAGCAGCACTACTTTGAGGAATGCTTGAAGATGCCGCAGCTGCTCGTGACGGCGGATCTCCACCCGTCCAAGCGTCCAGTGTCGATCATCGGTATGCGTGAGCACATTTTCACGGGCAACGCGTCGTCGCTGTCCAAGTTCAAGTCGTGGCAGGAGCTGGTGTTCGTGACGCTGTCGCAGCGTGTGCTGGCCGAGCCATTGTGGGTGCGAATGCACTATGGTCACCCTGATATCTTCGACAAGGTCATCGCGTTGTCGCGCGGTGGTGTGTCCAAGGCCAGTAAGGGTATCAACTTGTCGGAAGATGTGTTTGCCGGTTTCAACGCCACGCTGCGTGGTGGTATCGTGACGCACGTCGAGTTCATGCAGTGTGGTAAGGGTCGTGATGTGGCGCTCTCGCAGATTTCCATGTTCGAAGGAAAGCTCGCGAACGGCGCCGGTGAGACGTGTCTCGCGCGTGAAGCGCACCGCATGGGCCAGTTCATGGACTTCTTCCGCCTCAACTCGATGTATTATTCGCACACGGGCTTCTACTTCGCGACGTGGATGACGATCGTCACGACGTTCATCTACATGTACTGCAAGGTCTACCAGGCGCTGGCCGGTGTGCAGCAGCAAATGGTACTGGGCATGAACCAGACGTCGATCATCCGCGACAACGTCGGCGCGGGCTTCGACGATCGCGTGTTCACGGACCTCAAGGCTGTGCTCAACACACAGTTCTACATCCAGGCAGGTACTTTCCTCATGCTTCCGTTGATGTGCGTGTACTTCGGTGAAGGCGGCTTGGTTCGTGGTATGAAGCGCTTCATCGAGATGATCATCACGCTCGGCCCCGCGTTCTTCGTGTTCCAAGTGGGCACGACGATGCACTACTTCGACAACAACATCGTCCACGGCGGTGCCAAGTACCAGGCGACGGGTCGTGGCTTCAAGATCACGCGAGAGACGCTAGTGCTGCTCTACAAAGCGTACGCCAACTCGCATTACCGCAAGGCGTGGGAGCTGGTCGGGCTGTGTGTCATCTACGGTCTCTTTGGTAACTTCTACATCTGTCAGAAGGACGCGTCCAGTGGCGACGACCACTTCGGCCAGGACTACTGTGAGACAGCGCAGGGTTACGGCGTGCAGACGTTCTCGGTGTGGTTCATCTCGCTGCTGTGGCTCGTGTCGCCGTTCATGTTCAACACGGACGGCTTGGACTTCGAGAAGACCAAGGTCGACGTCGGTCTGTGGGCGACGTGGATGTTCGCCGATGAATCGTACAAGGACGATGACCCAGCGAACACGGGTGGCTGGATCGGATGGTGGAAGGGCGATCTGGAGCAGCTCCACAGCTCCAACATGATCTCGCGCGTGACGATCGTGATTCGCGAGTGTCGCCACTTCGTGCTCATGTTCTACATCACGTCGCTCGTGGAGAAGAACACCCACTACGTGGCGTTCGTGCTCGCGGCGGCCGGTGCGACGCTCGTGCTGCTGGGCTTCGCTGCCGGCTTCGGTCTGGGAATGAAGTCTGTGCGACCTGTCGTTCGCGCCAGCGTGTACGCTACAGTGCTCGCGATCGTTGTCGCCGGCTACTTCATTGGTATGCTCGTGGTGTGGAAGATCCGCGACCTGGACCCGAACTGGTCGCTTTTCGCCTCGCTGTTCATCGGATACTTTGCGGCGCTGTACGGTTTCAACGAGATGGCGCGCATGTGGAGCTTCCCGGGCTCGTCGATCGCCAGCAACCCGGTGTTCCAGCAGCTCGCGTTCCTGTTCGACTTCATGTTCTGCGTCGGTCTCATCATTCCGCTGTTCATCATGTCGTGCATCCCGTTCCTGAACGTCATCCAGACGCGTATGATGTACAATGAAGGCTTCTCCAAGGTCATGTCGGCGTCGTCGCAGTACGCGCTGTCGCTCGCGACCTTCATGGGCATTCTCGGCGGTGCCGGCTGTGGCTGGCTCTTCAGCTTGCTGTCGACGCTCGAGCAGTCGGCCAGTTTCCTCAGCTACGTTGTGACGTACAAGGGCATTCTCGGATCGGGTAACGTTGGTGATGGCCGCGTGACCTTCATTTTCTACGGCGCCAGCGCATTCGGCACCGTCGTCTCGGGCTTCCTTGGATACTTCCTCGGTCGCCGCCTCACGATTGTGATTGGCGGTCTCATCACGATGCTGGGTGTCGTCGCTGTCTCGGCAACTGGCGACTTGCTCCAATCGATGTTCCTGCCTGGAATTGGTGGCCTGGGCTTCGCTGTTGGTATCTTGCTGCCATCGCTGGCGATCTACATCTACGAGATCTCGACGAAGGAGATGCGTGGCAAGACGATCCTGCTCTTGGGCACGGGCTTCATCGGCGGTACTTTGATGCACGCCATCTTCTCGACCATCAAGCAGATTGGATGGGTGTGGCAGGCGTTCGCGGCCTCGATCTTGATCGCGATGATCACCCCTGTGGTGAACGTGTTCCCAGAGAGTCCGGCTTGGATCAAGGAGCGCAAGGGCTGGGAGGCGTGCGAAGCCTGCCTGGTGATTCTCCGTCGTAAGCCTGATGTCTCTGACGAGCTCAAGTTTATGCGTGACGAAGAGAAGGGCGGTGACGAGCCGGGCGGCGGCTCGGCCTTCAAGTTCATCTTGGGCGTGTTCCTGATGATAGTGAGCTCGCTGTCCACTGGTGTGCTCTACGCGTTCATGTCGGCCAAGTCCAGCGAGGACTCGTCCGACCGCACGCTATTCTACTGCGTGCTGCTGGAGCTGATCGGCTCGGGCCTCGCGTTCTTCTTCATCGACAAGCTGGACCACAAGTCGGTGCTGTTCGGCACGCTGATCCCGGTGGCGCTGTGCTCGGCGGTCATCGGCTTTGACCAGAACTCCAAGTTTTTGGACAGGACGGACAACAGCAGCTTGTACTTCAGCATCATCGCGTACCTCATGTACTTTTTCCTGGGCCTGGGCACGAGCACGGCGCTGTGGACGGCGTGTATCGGCATGTTCACGACCAAGAACCGCGCCGTGTCCACCACGTTCCTGTTCACGCTGTTCTCGGTCATCCCGATCGGCCACGTGTTCATGATCAGCCGCAACACGTCGTCGTCCAACGCGTCGCTGGCCGACAACGAGTACATGTACCTGTATGGGCTCGCCGGCTGCTGTCTCGTGACCATCGTGCTGCTCGTGGCCGCCGGCACCAAGAACAACGGCGTGATCTGCACACGTCGCGAGGCCGAAGCCGACAAGGAGGCCAAGCGCCGCAACCGCGCCGAGAGCCGCGCGCTGCGAACTCCAGGCAGCGCACGCAACCGCAACCTGAGCCGCTCGCGCGCCAAGTCGAGCGCCAGCGGCTACAACGCGTACGAGTCGCCGGGCGGCCGTCTGTCGCGTCGCCAGCCCATGTAAGCACACGTGCGTCTCGCGTCCGTCTATGTGATCTCGCTTCTCTGCTGCTGCTATTAGAGAAGTGTGTAGTCTGCTTTTCTCCATTTTGACTCTGCTTTTCGATTCAATACATTGCTTTCTAAACTCACCGTCTCCTGAGTGTTCACGGTCTCAGCATAGTACACAGTCTCTGTCCTCTCATGGGTGAATGAATGCATACTACATATTCATTGCGTTGTATCTGTGTCTGTGTCGGTGGTAACAGTGGCTGCTCAACTAATGGACGTGTTTGCACGTCTTGCAGTTCTTGTTCCACACTTGGGTCGTGTGGGCTACGAACATGGGGCAGTTGCACAGCCGACACGGCCCCATGATGCTCGCTCGGCGCGCAACCGTCTCGCGGTGGTGCTCCACGCCCTGCATGGCGTTCTGGATGGCCTCGTACAGTGGCCGCGCGGCGTTCGGCGCCTGGATGTGGCCGCTCAAAATCTCACTCGGCTGTAAATCACGGCCGTAAAACTTGCGGTTCAGGTCGTTGCGCGGCATGATCACCTTGCCCTGGAGCGAGATGCCGGCGAAAAACCCCTTGCTCTGTGAGTAACTGTAGTTGGCGTTCAGCCCACTGGCACTCACGGCTGCTGCTGCGACAGCAGAGCGTCCGTAGGGACCCACCGCCAGGTCCAGACCAGCGCCAATGTTGGCCTGTGGCTTGTGGAAGACCTTGACAGCTCCCTCTGAGCCTAGAATGATCATGAGTTCGATCAGCTCGCCGCCGATCTCAAAGCCTCCGCCCAGTCCGCCAACGCCAATCGCCGACGGAGCCGACCACGTGCCGTCGGGCAGCTTGGCGACCACGAGTCCCGTGCCGATCTGGCCTGTGACTAGGAAACCGGCCTTGAGGATCGTCATGATCGCCAGGCCGTGGGCCTTCTGTAGGAACGCGACGGGAATGGAGCGGTCCGCAGCGGCGCCCCAGTCGTCTCGGAAGAAGTTGCCAATGATATCCGCGGCGTTTTGGCACTCTTTGAACAGCGAGTTGCTGAAAGGCACGCGCACGAGACGACCGCGGGCTTCGTAGATGTTGTCTTCGTTGGATTTGGCGTACTGCGCGACCAGCTCGTCCTGGAACTGGTGGAGCTGCGGTGCGCACTGGATACACACGCGCTGTGGATCCGACGGCACGTAGCCCTTGGCACCGGCGATCTCTTTGCCTGGCGGGATCAGCAGCCGCAGCGGCGAGCACGAGCTGCACACCGCGAGTCCGCAGTAGCGACACTGGTGCCGCCGCTTGGACACGTCGAACTGGACGTGGCAGATATCGCAGTTCGGGTGGTCGGCGTAGCGGCCCTTGAGCAGACCCTTGGAGGCCGGCGCGGCTCCAGCGGCCCCAGCGGCAGCGCTGCCGTTCGAGTAGCTGCTCGTGCGGTCGCGGAACGAGTCGCCAGAAGAAGACGAGTCTCTATATCACACAAGCAAACAAACACACGAGTCAGTAAGATTCAATCGCGTGGACTGAGTCTCAGCATCTAAACGCACCGGTTGAGGAACGTGGCGTTGTTGGCGTGGGGCGAGGCCATGGCCGTGGCGGTCGGCCGCTTGGTGGCGTTGAACTCCACGAGCTCGCGGCGCCGGTCGTCGTCGGGCACGAGCCGCGCGAGCTGCGGCACGAACGCGAGCGTGGCTTCTGGTCCCAGCTCACGCACCAGACTGTCGTAGAAGCTCACGACGTCCAGCTGCTTGAGCCCAAAGAGCCGGCAGTTCTGCTTGAAGGCCTTGACGCCGTCTTCGTTGGCGCCACCGCGTGACGCGCGCATCGTCTTCACACACGTCTCGTACACTTCCTGGGCTTCCGCACCAGCGGCGGCCGGCGGCACGGGCTCCGGAGCAGGCGTGGCTGTTAAATACGCAGGCGGCTTCTGCAATAGCGGGTCGGCACTGCCATTGCCAGGCGTCGCGCCAGCATACGCATACGTGGGGGGAGGAGGAGGAGGCTGGTGCGGCGTCTGGCGCCACTGGCCGACCGCAGGAGCAGCAGCGGCAGCAGCAGGAGGAGGAGGAGGAGGAGGAGGGGAAGGCTGTCCGTACGGCGCCTTGTGCGTGGCGTAGCTGGCCGCCATTGGCGCAGCGGCTGCAGCCGCAGCAGCGACCGCGCCTAGAGGCAGCGGCTGCGCCCAGGCCGTGGTGATGCTGTCGCGGCTGCCGCCGCCGCCGTTGAAGCTGTTTCTGTTGTTGGCGTTGGCGGTGGAAGTGGTGGCGGCGTTGGGGTTGGCGTAGTTGAAGCTGAAGCTGCCGCGCGCGGGCGCGTTCGACGCAGCAGAAGCAAGCGCATTCGCAGCTGCTGCATACGCAGGCGCGGTGGCGCTGCCCTCCGTGAAGCGGAAGCCGCATTCCGCGCAGAACTTACCGCCATTGCCTGCGGTGCCGCATTCCGGACAAAACTTGCTCATGGTGACGTGGATTTGTTGGCGATTTGTTGGCGCCAACAAAATAAATGAAATTGTTGGTGATTCACTGGATCACTGGATGGATGCAAGTGGGGACGCGGTTAGACCTCTTCGTGTCCAGACACGTTGGTCCCTGGAACCTGAAGAAGCTGATGACGGGTGACTCGGCCACGCAGTTGGGACGGAGTTCCACGAGATGGCAGTTGAAGAGTGTTTGTGGCAACGCCGAGACTTGAGCCAAACAAACCCAGCGTAATCCGCGCCAGCTGGAACCTTCGATCAACTGAAGTGACCCCAACCAAAGCGAGAAAAGGCTCTGAAGTAACGCCAAGGGGGTTGTGCCCCACGTGAGACACTGGACCATGTCGCAGATTGGGGGAATTGTGACCCACGCTCCGCGCAGAATTGTAACACGTAATTTATCTGGTAAATTACCAGAGCAATGAGCTCTTCGGGTTCAAAACGACGACAAGATGGCTTCACTCCCACAACCCACTGCATTTTTGAGACTGGCGCGATGAGCGTTTACTATTCGTACTGTGATGCATTCATTCATACTCACAGCCAAAGTTCCGAGTTCACGAGACCGGAGACCGCGTGTGGGTTTGTCTGTATGACACTCGCGCCCGTCTTCAAGTAGCACGCTGGAGTGGCGACGTTGTTGGAGATGCTGTCGTTCACGAACGTGTACGCCTTGCACCCCGCAGTCGCAGCATACTTCTCGCAGCACTCGCCTGGTCCGATCCCGTACACAGTGGCGATGTCATCACCATAGAGATCAGTGCCAGGGAACTGCTGCGAGCACTTGGCCGGCGATGGCAGACACTGGTAGTAGTTCGAGTCCCATGGCTAGCAGTACGAGCCGCTTGGACATCAGGAGAAGCCAGCGGCGGTGTTGCCACAGTCACCCATGGCTGGTGTCGTGCAAGTAGACGCTGGTGGAATAATGGACGCCGACACGATGCCGAGCTTCTTGGACTTTTTGCCCGTGCCCTTCTTCAGGTAGCAGTACGCCTTTCCGTCGGCATTGTAATTGACGAACGTGTGGGCCTTGCACCCTCCCGCGTTCGTGCACTTCTCACAGCATTGTTCTGGCAGCAGGAGCTGGAACGTCGCGAGGTCTTCACCGTAGTAGTCCACTCCGGTCTCCTGAATGCCGCAGGTGGCTGGAAGCTTGCGGCACTGGTAGAAGTTTGGATCCCACGGCTGGCAGTATTCACCCGTTGGACAGGATTGAGCTCCAACTTGGTCGCTGCCGCACTAGATGCCAGAAGCTGGAGTGGTTGGAGCTGGTGTCGTTGGCGCCGGAGTGGTTGGCGTAGGCTTCGTTGTAGGAGCTGGAGTGGTAGGAGCTGGTGTGGTTGGCAGTGGGCTGTCGCTGATGTTGAACTTGAGTTTCCCGTCTGCCGCCGCGAGGCCGAAGGAACGTTCGAACTCGGCCGACTCACCAGGCGTGTCGAAGTACTCGTAGTAGAATTTCTTTTCGTTGGGCAGGAAAGCCGACCACGAGTAGGCCGCATAGTAGGTCTGCATTCCCTCTAGCGAGCCCACGTTGCCGACGTAATTGCCCCGCGATGGCCAACCCGTCTCGGTCAGAAGGAGCTTGTCACGGATGCCTGGCAGACCGCTGTTAAAGGTCGCATTCCACTGGGCCTTGGTCTCCTCGATGGCGTTGTTGGCTTTGAGGTTGGGCCTCAGAAACGGATGGATGTTCACACCGACGACGTCACACGCCGCGACGAGCTCGGCCATTCCCGCAGGCGGGTCGATGAACTCGGACGCGCGTTGGAAAGTGCCCACCTTGACGCTCAGCGCAAGGGCACGCACTCTATCAATCAGATCCTTGATCCGGTTGATCATCGACTGCGGCACGGTGTCCACGTCCGCGAGATTTTCACTCCCAACGAAACGTAGTCGACGGTGCCAGATTCAGCAGCGCTGCCCGCGGCGTCTACATGCGCAATGATATCTTCGTTGCTGTATGGGATGCCGAGCGCCGAGCGTAGACCAGACGCCGCGGCGATAGCTGCGATATTGATACTGCTGCTCTGGCTGATGTACTGTACGTGCGCACATGCGTGAATCCGTTCGCCTTGGTAGCTGTCAAGTCAGCAGCCACAGAGCCCGCAGACCAGTGAGTGGCGTGAGTCAGATCGTATCACACGCCGCCACGAGCGGTGGCTTGCATGGCGACGCAGGCAACGAGAGCCATCGCCATCCACTGGATCGCCTTCATCTTGACTTGGTGGTGGTGGTGGTTGGTGGCGAAAGGTCCAATGCCTACTTGTGCGGCACACGCAAGGCCCACCTGAACGAGTACAAGCAAGGCCCGACGAGGCGATGGTACTACAGTACCATTAGTAAGGGTCCCTTACTGAGGGATCACTGCTGTACCGCTGATCGGTTGCAGATTGGACCGAGAGCCCGCTCACATGCAGATAACCAGCCATGATTCTCATCCGCAGCTTTCACATCGGGAATAATGCGATGTTATAAATCTGATACCTAGTTTGATATTTCTGGGTATCTGAGGCGATCAGCTGAGTTCACTTTAGTTCACTCTTCGATCCAGCACCATCATGGGCCGCGACCACGAGAGTGCGTCGCTGCGTGGAGGGCGGCTCCGCGTGCCATCCACATAACCTCCTACGTGAGTATGTGTGGTGTTCTTACCTCTATCTGTGTGTGTGGCCTTCCTGCTGTGCGCTGTAGAACCGTCCAGCAGTCGCTCGTCGCATCGCGAGCGCGACCACCAGTCGTCCAAGAAAGACAAGAAAGACAAGAAAAACAAGAAGAACAGCAAGGACAAACGCCACCGCCACCGCGACGACGACAGCGACGCAAGCAGAGCCAAGGAGCTGCCGCGCGGCGTCCAGAAGATCAACGAGGACGACTACTTCCTGCGCGCCACCGAGTTCCGCGTGTGGCTCAAGCAGCGAAAGTACGGAGCTCTGTCCCCACGAGCAGCTCCATTCAATACTAACCAATGGCTGCTGTTGACACAAGGAACAAGTATGTGGAGGAGCTGTCGTCGGACGAGGCGGTGCGGCTGTTCACGTCCAAGTTCGTGACGCGCTGGAACAGCGGCCGCCTGGATCGCATGTACTACGAAGGCATTCCCGAGCGCGTGCTGGAGACCACCAAGCGCACGCGCCACGCCTGGGGCTTCGTTCAAAAGCTCAACGACAAGGAGCGCATGGACCTCGCGACGGCCAAGGACTCGGTTGGCGTGTCCACGCGCAAGGCCGATCTGCTGGTGCCCGATGCAGCGCCCACACGTCCCACAAGCAAGTACGGCACGGATTTAGGCGGTGGGGCCACGCAGCCTCAGACGGATCCCCACGACCGCAAGCGTGGACGCGACCAGCACGAAGACGAGGGCGAGAACGACGACCGTCGCCACCGCCGCCGTACAGAGGACAAGCGAGCGCGTCGCCATCACGAGACAGTGCTGGACGAGCTAGCACCACGCGAAACGGGACGCGAGGCGCTGCTGGAGAAGCGCCGGCAAGTGGGCGACAAGCTCCATGGAGCCGCCCGCGACCGCGACGCCAACCGTGATGGTTTGGATCTGGACGACGCGTTTCTCATGGGCGGTGCGCGCGGCAACGACGAGCTCCAGAAGAAGCTCTCGCAGCGAGCGGACGCGCGGACGCGGAGAGGCGACGAGCTGCGCGAGCGCGCGGCGGCGGCCGAGGCCAAGGAGACTGCGCGCATGGACAAGTTCCTGCTGGACATGGGCATCGCACCCGACGGCTCGGGCGAGCGCCGGCCGATCACCATCCAGCCACGGCGCGACGCGTAGACCACCAGTATCAGCATAAACACCAGAGCAATACTAGTGCTGTAGTAGATGGCCGTCGTGGACAGGATTGATATTGATACGACAAGCACAAACGTCACCACTACACAGGAGGGGGGAGGCTCTACGGATTGGCACCGCCCTGGGTCTGGAGGATCGCAGTGATCGCCTTGTTAATCTCCGTCTGAGAACCGAGCTGCTGGAGCGCCGCGACAAAGCACTCCATCTTGAGCACACTCAGTGGGCCGCGCGCGACCCCCATGGCCACTTTGACTGCGCGGTCGACCTGCCTGTCTGCTGTGCTTTCGTACCGCGGATAATTCGAGTCGTAGCCGCCTCGTTGGGAGTTCTTCCGGCGATCTTCTTCTTCCTGCAGCCGCTGCTGAGTACGAACGATTTCCAGCGTCTTTTGCAGGTGCTCACGAAAGTTTTTCAGCGACAACTTTTGCTTGCAGCACTCACAGTAGATCTTGCCCAATGGGTTCTCGCGCACTTCCAACTGACCTTTTCTCAACGCGTCCGTACCCAAGCCCTGCAGTCGATTGCTCAGCAGCTTGTCGTCCGTGACAATCGCAGGCAGATACCGCTCCTCAGCACAGATCACTTCGCACATAAACTCTGGGCGGACAGCGTCGGACGATCTCCGTTTTCGGTCGCGAATTATCGGCGTGAACGTCACGCCTGATAGTACGAGCGTTGCTTGCTTGCGCTTCTCGTCCAGCTCGCCCTTGAGCTTGGTCTCTTCGCCAGCCGCACTGCCGCCACTTGCGCGTCGCTTTGTCTGCGTCCATGCAAGCCGCACGACCTTCAATACAGGATCCAGCGGCACCAGTTTGCCGTCTTTCCGGACCACAAACATGAACTCGTGGGGATCATCGTCCAACGCAGTCGGCAGCGTCGGGTCGGTGTGGTGGATGAACCATCGCAGCGACATCCCCGACTTCTGACAGCAACAGCACTCGAGCGTTTTGGCATTTTTCGGGTGCCACACGAACGTCGCCTCCTTGCACATACCGCTTTCATTCGCTTTGCCAGACGGCGAGCATGCAACTCGGAACGACCACGAGTCGTTGGAGTCGTCCTTGGTGATCTGGATGAGCTGCTCCAGCGTGGAGGTCGTCACCTGGCTGGATACGTCTTCGTCCACCTGCTCTGCCATCTTGATATCTCCCCTTGTCGGTCCATCCTGCTGCTGCTGAGTGGACACGCTGTCCACTTCCATGGGCTCTGTCTTTTCACCGCCGTGCCCATTCGAAGTGGAATCAACATCAATCGGCTCGGCTACCGACTTCTTGGCTCCTCGGCCTCGCGCGCGTCGATTTGACTTGACCGAAACCACAATCTTCGCCTTGCTTGCCATGGGCTTCTCTTCCTGCGGTTCAGGTGTCTCTGGTTCTTGCGCCTTCGCCTCACCAACGGCTTCGACAGTATCTTCATCGTCTGGCTGGTTCGAATCGCGCGTCCGTCGTGAGGCTCGCGCACTCCGTGCTCGACTATATTGCGCAGTCTCCTCCACTGATGAGACAGCCTCCTCTACTGGCGCTGCAGCCTCCTCTTTCTTCGCAGACGCTCTTGCCTTCGTTGTTTTTCCTGCGGATGGTGTAGCCAGTGGCGTTGCAGCTGTCGCGAGTGTCTTCTTGGGTGCTTTCCCGCCCTTCTTTTTGAGCGCGGATTGCTCATTGTGTTCATCAACAATCATCTTGAGCGATACCCGGCGGTAGTCGGCAGTCTTCTGCGGCGTCTTCATGCACGTGAAACACGTACAGTCGCGGTGGCTCTCCTGCTGCTTGAACAAATCGATAAACGCTGCTTGGCACGACACACAGCGTAGCACCGAGCTGCGGCCTCCGGGACGATACAGTGTCAGCTCCTCCATTTGGGCTTCGATTGCAACACCCTCCTTCATGGCCGGACGGATCGCGTCGACGAGGCATCTGCCGTGGTACACGCGACGACACGAGTGGCAGTAGAACATCGCGAACGCCGAGTGGCTAAGATGGCAGTACTCGCACGGGCGCTGCTTCTTGGCAGGAGCTGCCACTGGCGCTGCCACGACGTGAGCGAGTGCTTCAACGTCGACGGCATCCACGTCGATCGAGTCGCCCACAACCTCACCACTCATGAGCTCGTCAAACTGGCGCTGGGACATGGTCTTGCGTTTCAGCGCCTTCTTGTCAGAGGCGGACGACGCACGTACATGCGTTGAAGAAGCTGCCGCCGCTGCCTCTGCTGCAGCTGCTTCCGCGGCCTCGCGACTCGCCTTGACATTTTCACTGGCGATCACCATGGGCACGTCGTCTTCCTCGTCTTCGTCCTCTTCCGTCACCGTGAGCTCACTGTAGCTGCTGATCACCTTCACTGAAGCGCGCTTGGGTCGTGCGCTGGTCATGGGGACATCCATTGTCGGTGCTGGTGCTGCTGGCTTCGCACTCGTCTTCGGCTTCTTGCTCGGCGTCGCTCTCACCGGCGCAGGCGGCGGCGGCGTGCGGCGCTTCTCACGGGTGCGTGTCGTGGCCGCTGGCGGTGGCTGTGTCTCTGCCTGTGGCTGCGTGCTCTCTGTCTCTAATCCACCAGTGACTGCACTTTCGCCAGTGGCTTCTGCCACCGGTGGAGCTTCCACTGCAGCCTTGACCGGCGTCTTCTTCGTGGCCTTCGCCTTACCCTTGGCCTTCTTCGACGGCGCGCGTGCCTTAATCGGTCGCCCGCGTTTGTCTCTCCGCGGCTCGGCCGTTGCTGCTTCCACTGTCTCCGTGACTGCTGATGTTACTGTTGGAGCCGGAGCCTCGGACGCGGTCGCCTCCACTGCTGCCATCTCCACGTCCACCGCCTCTGTCTGACTCGGCGTCGTCTCCTCCTTCTCCTCCGCAGTTCCCACCGCGCCACTCGTCTCCACTGTCGCTGCAGAACCGCCGTGAGAAGTACTGATCGCCAGTCTCATGAGGAGACCCGCCGCCGCGTCGTCCCGTCCCACGCCATCCGCGCGTGGCGCCATCTCCACTGGTTGCGCGACTGCTGGGTTCACTAGCTGCGCCGGCACTGCGACGAGGCTGCTGTATGTCGCCGTTGGCGACGCCTGGTCGCCGTCCTGGTCACTGCCGGCCACGACTTCGTCCTCCTCGCCGTTGAGGATGTTGCTCATTGTCATGGACCGTACCGGACTCAAAACTGCAGTGTAGGAAGCCGCAAAGCCACCATTCGACGCTGCGTGATCTGCCGCATCGGATGAGCCCACTGCACGCGCTGGGAATGGAGTGGGAGACGCGCTGTCCATGGCGGACGCCACGTCCTCCATGCGGGTGCGGTCGCTCGTCATGTCGGTTGTGCCCGGTCCCCACCATGGGTTTTCCCTCCACTTTCGAAAATACGAACAATTAACCGACGCAAAGGAAGTTTGTAACATGAATCTTCCTCACAAGAGTGACCTGGAGATGGATACGCTGGAAGCCGGATCAGATCTGAGTCGACGCGAAAGGCCACATGATGAGCGTGAGGCCGCGAAGCGCGAATAGAAAATGGGTTCGAGCCAGTCGCGATGCTGCTGCTGCTGCCCAGCACGCTCCACGCTGCCAGTGAAGGACACAGTGGTGAGACCGTGTATATTGAGTAGTGTCTGATGTGGTAACGGCGTCTAATTATTGTGTATCTAACTATGTTCAGCATGAGCGAGGCAAGGCCTCTGTTCTCCCGACTCCCCACGGAACGTATCAGCCGCCACACGAGAGCCTGGTCATCAACACGTCCGCTCTCCAGCGGCAACACGTACGTACGCCTACGATGTAAGCTTGTACTGGTCCCGTGTAGTGAGTATCTGCTGCTGTTGGTGCAGTCTCGCTTCACGGACTTCGCGTTTGGCTCGGCGGCCTCTTCCCACCAAGACGGCTACCCGCCGCCGTTCTTCAAGCGGCTGGACAAGTACATCAAAGACAACGGCTTCCGAGCACGCGACGTGTTTGTGGCCATCGACCACGACAACGACCGCAGCATCTCCGTCGATGAGATGATCACAGGACTGAACCGCATCGATTTCAAAGTGAGTTCTTGCCAGGCCGTGAGTGTCTTGGTGTTGACGCCTCGTGTGCTGCGGAGTAGATCTCCAAGAAGGAGGAGCGCATGCTCAAAGAGTGGATGCAGCAGATCGTCGGCCATGATCTGTCGTTCAAAGAGTTCACGCTAGCGCTCAAGCAGCGCGCGTCGCTTACGTCGCCGCAGCGCATTTCCATTCTGAAATTAGCACGATCCTAAAACATACAACACGCAAACCAAACACATGCATCCGACTTCACGCCACCTGCGTGCCTTCCGTCTCCAGACCACTCACGGTTCCTCCTCTGGCTCGGTGTCCTCTGATCTCTTGGCGAAGCACCACATCGCGTCCGTGTTCTGGCGCACGTAGCGTCGTCCGCAGGGCCAACGCTCACGGTAGCGCGACAAGTGGAGCTGGTACAACTGCAGCTCACAGCAGCGCAGGCGAAGCACGTTGAGCGGACGGCGCAGACGATACCACCAGCCTGGGTGTGGCTGCGACGCGTCCGCCACTTCGTCCACCAGCTCCGAGCCAAAGCGCGTCTTGAGCTCCACCGCCAGCTCGCAGAACGCCCGCGCGGCCTTTTCCTGGCGGTACTTGCGCTGGTTGGACTCGGGCGTTTCGTCATAGAGGGGCTTCCAGAACATGCGCTCCCACACTGCGCGTCCATGCTGCGTCCAGAAGTTGTCCCAACGCTCAAACACGAAGCCACACGTGTCGGTTTGGGGCGTGGCCATGAACGGAAGCTTCAGACAGCGGAACACGAAGCGCCACGGCTTGTGCTCTTCCAGACGCTCAATGTCCTTGCGCACCTTGGCCATCAGCAGTCCCTTGTCCACAGGAGGAGCGCGCGCCACGCACAGCTGCCGACGACGGCGCTGCACAAGCGCCCTCGGTGTCTCCTTCTCGCTGTCCTCGTCGTTGGCGGCGTTACCGTCGTCGTTTCCATCATCCGAGTCGCTGCCGTCCGCGTCATCCGTGGACTCGTAGTCGTCACTGGAGGACGACTCCGCTAGATCCACGTAGATGCTCTCGTACTCGTGCAGCAGCCCGTCCTGAGGCTCACTCGCCGTGGTCAGATCCACCGTGATGACCGGCAGTAGACGCTGCGCAGAGCCTGCAGTCGCTGGCTTGGCCCTCGCGTGCTGCGTGGTCTCCTCACGCTCCAGCTCCAGCGTCGACGCGTTCGACTCCGAGTCCGAGTCCACATCCGCGCCAGCCGCACACTCGTCGGTCTCCACATCACTGAGGAACTCAATCACCTCCACGACGGCCTCACCAACGCTCATGCAGTTGACCTGGTAGCGTCCGGCGACGCGCTTCTCGTGCTCATACTCTTCGTAGATCAAGTCGATGATCTCGTCTGGCCAACCACACACATCCACACATCACCAACTGCCACATCCACACATCGAATCGAATCGCATCCATCCATCCATCGGCTAGCCACTCACCTCGCGGCGTGCCTTTCTCTCGCTTGATGCGCACGCGGCGCTCGAAGCAGCTCTCGTTCTCGTTCTCCTGCGCGCGGCGCTCCTTCTTGCGTCTGGCCATCGCCGTGCTCAGCCGCGGGCGCGACAGCATCGTCGTTGCGTTATGCTACTGGATGTGGAATGTTGAACGCGCCGTTGGCGTGACGCCGTTGCTGCTCTGCTCGGCTTTGATGCTCTTAGACTTCGGGTCTCAACTGTATCCACTCGCACGAGCAGGTCTTCTCCAATCATTGCGTTCTTTTGTTCCGAACAGGAACAGATCCTGGCGGTGACGAAGGCCATTCGAAGGGACGCATCAACGAACAGCGACAGAGTGATGGTACTTGAACTTGGTGTTTTTAACCCCTTCGTCCTGTATATTACTTCCAGACGGTTTGAAACAAAATGACGCTTGTGGGTGCTTCAGTCGCACCCACAGTAAGAAACCAACTGGCTTGAAGTTTTCATCGACAGTGTCCTGTATTTTATGCGACACACTCTGCACCATGAGGCTCAGGAAATTTTTCCTCCAGTCTGTGGGTGCTGTAAACTTCCACCCGCGATGATAACTTTCGCCGCGTACCCCTCGTGTACCCCTCGCATACCGTACACTTGCCATCATCTATCACTCTGTCGCACCTGTGTAGTGCGTCCGTCCAGTTTGGTGTGGCGGCTCCATCCCCACATACTGAAAGCAAGTCACACGCGGCATTTATTCTCCAGCCTCCATCTTCCCTCCTCCGCGCCCCTCCTGCTCCTTCTCCTCCTCCCGCAAGCAGCTCGTAGTATATGGAGGACGACGACGGCGCCGCCGGCTACGTGACTCTGCAGACGTCGCGCGCGCAGCCGCCGCCTTCGCCCTCTGCGTCTTCGCCCACGCGCCGCCTCGACCTCATCAATCCCACGTCCAGCACCACCATGGCCACCACTACTACCAACAACAACGGCAACGGCGCGAGTGACCAGGCGCCCGACGACGAGCTCTACCGCACAGTCGCTCTACCGCAGCGGCTCCCACAGCAGCGCGCTTTCGATGCCGCAGCGTTCTGCACCAACGTGGTGATCACGTCCAAGTACACGCCGTGGAACTTTCTACCGCTGTTCATGATCGAGTCGTTCCGCAAACTCGCGAACGCGTACTTCCTCCTCGTGTCTGTGCTCCAGTGTATTCCGGGCATCAGCAACACGGGCGGACTGCCCACGAACCTGCCGGTGCTGCTGTTCATTCTCGCGGTGGACGGCGTGCTGGCGATCATCGAAGACAACCGCAGGCACAATGCCGACCACGAAGCCAACTCGGCGCAGTGCCTGGTCGTGACCGCCACGTTCACGGGCGACGCCACGCAGCTCACACACAGCCACGGCAGCCACAGTACCAACGCCAGTGGAGACGCCAGTGAGGTCGCGGTGGTGCAGTGGTCGGAACTGACCGTCGGCAGCGTCGTGAAGCTGCGCAACCGCGAGACGGCACCGGCGGATCTGCTGATCCTCAGCGTGGACGAGCCCAATCCAAGTGAGCCTAATGGGATTTGCTACGTCGAGACCAAGTCGCTGGACGGAGAGACCAACCTGAAGCTTCGCCACGCGTGCGACGCCACGCTCCACGCGCTCACACCGGCCAAGATCGCAGAGCTACGTGGGTTCTTACGCTGTGAACAGCCCAACCGCGTGATCGGACGCTTTGACGGCACGCTCACAGTCGCGCCCAGTGAACACAAGGAGCCGCAGCAGCAGCCCGTGAGCATCAAGAACATTCTGCTGCGTGGCTGCCAGTTGCGCAACACCGAGTGGATGTACGGACTGGTGATCAACACGGGTCCGGACACGAAGATCATGCAGAGCGCGGCCAAGGCCCAGCCCAAGTGGAGCTCCATCAATGAGACGGTCAACAAGATGATCATCTGGCTGTTCACGCTGCTGTGCGTGCTGTGCGCGGTCGCGACCTCGCTCCAGATCGGATGGCTCGTGCGCAACAAGACGGACTCTCTGTACCTGCAGTGGTACCCAGGGTACGTCTCGCAGTGGTTCATCGGCTTTGGCTACTACTTTCTGCTCATGTACCAGATGATCCCCGTGTCGCTGTACGTGACCATCTCCATGGTCATGTTCATCCAGGCCATCTTCATGGTCTGGGACGTGGACATGTACTACGAAGAACTGGATGTGCGCATGATCGTGCGTAGTATGGGCCTCAACGAAGAGCTCGGCCAGATCTCGTACGTGTTCAGCGACAAGACCGGCACGCTCACCTGCAACGTCATGGAGTTCCGCAAGTGCTCCATCAACGGCATCTCGTACGGCACGGGCACCACCGAGATCGGCCGCGCAGCGCTGCGACGCAAGGGCGTGATGGTGCCCGAGGAGCCGTCGCCCAGCTCCAGCAAGCTCAAGAAGATCCCGTACGTAAACTTTGAGGACCCGCGCATGACCGCCAAGCTGACCAGCGAAGACCGCGTGAACCTGGAGGCCGAGTTCTTCTTGCATTTGAGTCTGTGCCACACAGTGATCCCGGAGGTCGTGGAAGGCTCGGACGAAGTGCGGCTGTCGGCGTCGTCGCCTGATGAGCAGGCGCTCGTGAGCGGCGCCAAGTTCTTCGGCTTTTCGTTCGAGTCGCGTGGACTGGGTGTCGCGCGTGTGCGGATCTTCAACAAGTCGCTCATGCAGAACAAGAGCCTGGAGTCGGAGCTCGTGGAGTACAAGATCCTGGACGTGCTCGAGTTTACCAGTGACCGCAAGCGCATGTCGGTGATCGCGCAGTACCCGAACGGCGAGTACTGGATCCTCACCAAGGGCGCCGATAACATGATCTACCCGCTGCTGTCCAAGACCAAGAACCACCCGGATCTGCTGCGCGAGACCACGTCGCACCTTGAGACCTTTGGTGACGACGGCCTGCGTACGCTCACGATCGCGCGCGGCCGCCTTGACGAAGCCGACTACCTGCGGTGGAGCGAGCGCTTCAAGACGGCGAACTCGTCGCTGGAGGAAATCGAGAAGCGCAAGAACGGTAAGCCCAACCAGATCGATGCGGTTATGTCGGAGATTGAGCAGGACCTGGTGCTGCTGGGAGCCACGGCCATCGAAGACAAGCTCCAGCAGCACGTGCCGCGCGCGATCGCGAACCTCATGCGAGCCAGCATGAAGGTGTGGATGCTCACGGGCGACAAGCAGGAGACGGCCATCAACATCTCGTACGCCTGCCAGCTCATGGACAACGACATGAAGCAGATCGTGCTCAACATGGAGGCGTTCCCGGACAAGGACAAGCTCTACAGCTATCTCGTGGCCAACAACAGCTCGGACGGCGGAGCCAACCAGCGCAAGGCCGTGGTGATCGACGGTGAGTGTCTGGAAGTGACGCTGCTGGATACTGGCTGCCGCGACGAGTTCCTGCGACTCGCCATGTCGTGTGAGGCGGTAGTCTGCTGCCGTGTGTCGCCGAGCCAGAAGGCCGAGGTCGTGACGCTCGTGCGAACCACCAACAAGAAGGCGCGCACACTGGCCATCGGAGACGGTGCGAACGACGTGGCGATGATCCAGCGCGCTCACGTGGGCGTCGGCATCTGCGGCCAGGAAGGTATGCAGGCCGTGAACTCGAGCGACTACGCCATCGGCCAGTTCTACTTCTTAGAGAAGCTGCTGCTGCACCACGGTCGCTTGAACTACAAGCGAATGTCGATCCTGGCAGGGTACATGTTCTACAAGAACATCGTGATGGTGCTGGCGCAGTACTACTTCATGTTCAACACGGGCATTTCGGGCCAGAAGTTCTACAGTGAGTTGGGCTTCCAGTTGTACAACTTGGCGTACACGTCGCTGCCGATCATCGTGCTCGGTGTGTTCGACTACGATGTGCCGTGGCTCGTGGCGCGCAAATTCCCGGAGCTGTACCAGGTCGGTCCGCGCATGGAGCTGTTCAACACGCGTACGTTCATCAAGTGGATCGCCAGCGCGGTCTTCGAGGCGGCCGTGATCATCTTCTTCGTGCTCTACGGCTTCAATGACGAACGCTCCAACACGGGCAGCGGCGCCATGGTCCAGTACGGACTGCTCACGTTCACGCTGGTCGTGCTGGTCACCAACATGAAGCTCATCGTGCTGCAAATGTCGTGGACGCTGATCGGCGGCGTGTGCTGGTTCCTGGGCGTGCTCGCATTCCTGCCCGTGTCGATCATCGTGTCCAGCTACTGGATCAGCCTGTTTTCGACCGACTTTGGCAGCTTCCAGAACACGCTGCTGTACGAAACCTACTGGATGGTGATCCCCGTGTGTATTATCGCCGCCCTACTGCGCAACTTTGCGTACGTGGCGTTCCAGCGCCGCTTCTATCCCGAGCCGTGGCAGATTGTGCAGGAGAAGTACGTGCTCAGCAAGGCTCCGGGCGCGGGCGTCACGTCGCCGTTCGATTTAGAAGCCGGCGACGCCATCGAGACCGACCGCGCGTACGTGGCCGTGGGCGACGAAAGCGAGGTGCGTTGCGTTCTGTTCTCTCTCTCTTGGGTCTCGTGTACTCACGTTGGTCTAATATTGCGTTGTAGCGTGTCTCGCAGATGCCCAGCGAGCGCAAGAAGCGCGTGTCGAGCGGCGGCTTCGCGTTCAGCTACGACCCGCAGACCACGGCGGCCGAGTCGTACATGGCCTCGCACAGCGTGTCGTCCGCGTCGTCGGCCATGACCGAGGCCGAGAGCCGTCGCCGCGTGTCGCGCGAGGACTCGCGGTCGTCCGACTTTGGCGAAGTCCACAGCAACGGCCGTGGGTCGGACCAGTCGGCGAACGACCGTGGCGGCGTCGCGCGAGCGTCCACGTCGTCCACGGGGCTGTTCGTGTAAAGAGATAGCTCTCTCTCTCTCTCTCTCCCTCGTCGACCTACAGTATCTCCTCCATATTCACTTTGGCTTCCTCAATATACAAGGGGCCAATCCCTTCCTGCTTTGCTTATTCACACTGGTGTGTCATGATGTCATATTAGTGAGGTGTCACTGAGGAGAACATGTGACGTGTGAGCAGTCTCCCTCGGAACTGAACTGGGGGCCGCGAAATGCCCGATGGTCCGACACCACCCTATTAATACCAGCGAGATGTTAGGCGTGTATATGCATGTAGTATTTGGCAATGAAAACGCATCTATTCACACACGTACGACTGTTTATTAGAAGCACACACGAAGACAGGCACACAGGCAGACAGGAAACTAACTCCCTCGATCTCCACGGCCAACTCGCACGCCAAAGCGGCCGGCGCCCCTGCACGACAGAAGACGTTGCTGGCCAAGCCGCGTGGGTGGCGAGAAGCAAGAGCACTCCCTTACGGAAGCGCAGTTCCCCACACACATCCACGCGGAGAACGCACAGCTCAGAACAACCGGAAGGAGGACACGACGGCGGGATTCGCGCGCGGAGAAGACCCGACAAGACCGAGAGAGGAGACTGGGAGCGCGACGGCAGGTCGGCAGTCGCGGACGCGACTGAAGCGTGGAGACTCGGGACGGGAGTCCGGGGACTGCAGAATGGAGAATGGGGGTGATGATGATGGGCTTCGAGCGATCTACGATCGGTGGTGTGCTTGGTGCCAATATTAACGCGCCACCGGTTGGCGACTCGTGGGTTCATTGTTAGTGGCTGCAGTCACAAGCGGTGACCCACCGATGGACCCACCCACCAGCTGACCGGAGCGGTACCAGCCGGATGGTACACCGATGTACCGGGATTTTAGTTTAGGACTGTGAAATTGATTTCGAGAAAGGCAACCAAGTCTTTCCTCCTTATAAAGCGAGCACTACGACACTAGACACAGCCAGTACTAACGACAGGACACTGCTCCCCACCACACTGGAGCTGCTGGATGAAGGAGCCGTTGTGAGTGGAGCACTGGTCAAAGTCATCGTTGGAGGAGCTGTCGTCGTGGACGAGGTCTTGAAGCCTCCGTCCTGGTCCGTGTCTTGGGACGCCTTCAGTACGGGCGACGGCTCACCGTCCCACTCCACCAGCGCCGCCGGGCGCGAGAACGAGCACTTGGCCGCGAACTTCATGGGCACGTGCACGCACGACTTGCTGAAGAACACCTCGATCTCGCTAGTCGCGAGCCCAGGCACGAGCTTCTTGATGGTCGGGAACAGCTCGCTGCCCTTGAGGCATTTGTCGTCCTCGAGCAGCGCCTTCATGTCAAACTGCTGCGATTTCTGCGTCACGGGCAGGCCGTAGACCCAGCTCGCAAGGCGGTCGAGCGTCGCGACGCAGCCGCTGGGCGTGGGCTCACTGGGCTTGGCCTCCACCCTGTTGTTGTTGATGTCGGTGTACGCCTGGTTCTCGGCCCGCTTACACATTTCGCTGGACGGTACTTGCAGGTTACGCAGCAGCGAGGCCGCTGTGGACACGGCGTCGGGCTTGGTGATCAGCGCCTGCAGCGCTGTGTAGCCGCAGCGCTGCGGGGTTGAGCTGTTGCTGGCCAGTGGCGTCTGTGTGGCACACACAAAGTCCCCGAAGAGCTGTGCGAGCTTGGTGAGTTGGCCCGAGAGCGAGTAGCCAAAGTCCGCAAGCACGCTGTCGCTCCAGGCCTGGCAGCAGCCGTTCGAGTGCTTGGTGCGGATGATAGACAGCGCCGGCAGCAGCTGACTGACGACGCACGGCACGAGACTCTGCGTGTACACGCCGCAGAACTGGTCCACTTCGCTGTTGGGGATGGCCTTGAGGAATTTGAGCACGTCGCCGATGGGCGTCGAGGCATTGGCGGTGGACTGCAGCAGCGCCACGCCCTGCTTGACGAACGGCACGTCCGTGATGGTCTTGAACGGCGCGCACGTGGGCGTCTCCAGCGCGTTCAGCACGGTCGTGCCCACCATCGTGCCGTTCATGTTGGCGATACACGCCAGCGCGGCGTCACCGGCGAGCAGCTTGCCGAACGGCGTGTCCGTGATGAAGCTGAACACCGTGCGCGTGAGATTCGCGCCCACGACTTGTATCAGCGGCGCCACCACTGGCGCATTGGCATCGGTGATGGAGGCCGTGCACTGCGGCGTCGCACTGGGAGTCGTGGTGGTGGTGGAGCCATCGGCGTGGACAGCAGACAGCGAGACGGTGACGGCCAGCGCCACTTGCACAAGCCTCCGTAGCATCATGGTGAGCGAGAGGAACTGCTAAGGACGCTACAGTGTACAGTACGCGAGGCTTCGCGTGGGAGAGCAGGGAACTAATGGAGCCGCTGCTTGTTCAGGGAAGATAGCAAGTCCCCACTCAACACGCCGGTCAGCGAAGAGCTCCGCAATGCCACGACAGACGGGCAAGTCCAGATAAAACTGACGTTAGTCCATATGGACATGTTGGTTTGAGTATTAGTAGAGGAGCCGGCAGGTCCGCATGGATCTTGCACACGTCACATGCTGGTCATTACTGCTCCCTGGGTTTTACGTCCCTGTCAGATGCGTTGAAGACACCTGTCAACTCCCAAAGGCCTCTTTATAAGGACATAGCTAATAACGACCTGGCTGATTTGGTGACTGGTCCCTCGTCATCTGCGCTGGCTTTCAGCCATCAAAGATCGCGGAATGGCCATTGCACCCACTGCCATTTTCGATTCGATTTGTTTTTTTGCTTGTGCTGTATGCTGCCTGCCTCCTCTATCTCTATCGCTCCTACTGCTTGTCCTTGGCTGTCTGCTTCTCCAGCTCCGCTGCCAGCGCCACGTAGTCCACTTGCTTGCGAGCACGCTTGCTGCGGCCCTGCGCGATGGTCGTGACTGGGGCGGTCTCCGCCTTCTCGTGCTTAAGCTCCTGCGGCTCTGGTGACTCACTCACCTTCGCAGTTGCCGCTGCCGTTGCCACGACTGTGGTGGCCGTGCGCTTCTTGCTCGTGGTGGTGAGACTCGTGGCTGCGACGGGGTTCAGGTAGTTGTCGAGAATAGTCTTCTCGTGCTCAGCTTCCTTCGCGATGGTCTCTTCGTGCCACTGCTCGCGCGACGGACACGCCAGCGCTCGCGCGTGGGCGGCGACGCTGCGTGCAAATGGCGAGACCATGCGGCCGTGGAAGTTGTAGCCTCCCTCCAGCACCGAGATCAGTCGCCCTTCGCAGCACGAGTTGGCCACTTGCTTGACGTGCTGCACGAGCCACTCGTAGTCCTGCTCCAGTAGCGCAACGTATCCCCAGTTCACGTGCTCCTTCTTGTGGGCGTCAAAGCCAGCAGACAGGAAGATGAGGTCAGGCTTGAAGGCCTTGACCTTGGGTAGCACGTCGTCGCGGAAGCTGCTGCGCCACTTGAGTCGCGAGACCGACGAGCCTTCCGGACAGAACGCCATGCCCACGTTCATGATCAGCGGTGACTGCTTCTCCACACTCTCGCCCGAGCCTGGGTAGAACCACGCGGCCTGCATCTCCGCCGAGAACTCGCCCTGCGGGTCCTTGTGGCCGTAGCCGTGCACCGAGCAGAAGAACACGTTTTCCGCGTCCTGCTCATTGCGCCATGGCTTGTACTGGTGGACGATCTGCTTGCCTTCTCCATACGGCGTGGAATACCGCAGCTCCGCAGTGGACGGCACCAACTGGCGGATGATTTCTTCCGTGCCGTTGCCGTGGTGCACATCAAAGTCCAGGATCGCAATGCGGTTGATACCTTCGCGCTTGTAGTGGCTGCGTGCGTAGGCAGCGCCGATGGCCACGTTGTTGAACACGCAGAAGCCGTGGCTGCCCTCGGGGTCGTTACAGCACGTGACTTTACCTGTCGGGCCGGCGTGGTGGCCAGGCGGACGCACGATGCAGAACGCGTTGTCGCACTCGCCACTCACCACTTGGTCGACAGCACGACACACAGCGCCGGCCGCACGCGACGCTGCCTCGAACGAACGCTGGGACAGTGCCGTGTCCGCGTCCAGCACGAACGTCTTGCTGCTCTCTTCGTCGTCGTCTTGTTCATACTCCTGCTGTTCTTTCTTGGACGAAGCTTCGTCCTTCGCCAGTCCTTCGCAGCTCTCACGGATCTTTCGCACGTACTGGTACTCGTGGACACGCAGAATGTCGGCAATATCGGCCTGTTCGATCTCGTGGTCCCACGAAATGTGCTTCTTCTGGAACTCGCGCGACCGCAGAATACCCACCGTCGGATCCACGAGCGTGTCAATTCGCTCAGGGTTCTCCGGCGGAGGCTCCGTGCCTCCACGGCGGTGGTAGGCGTTGGGCAAATGGCGCAACGAGTCCTGGTGGAAGAAGAAGCGCGTACGCGGCGCAGCGTCATTCTTGGACGCAGCAGTGCGCTTCTTGCCCTTCAATGCACTGACAACGTCTTGGAATTGGCAGCGTGCCGCGATTTCCAACGCTGTGGAGCCGCTCGAGTCCACAAGCGACGCGTCCGGTGCTGGCTTGGTCTTGAGCAAGATCTCCACGGCACCCGCGACGCCGAACGAAGCAGCGACGTGCAGCGGCGTCTGCTTGAGCGTCGTGAGGCTGTTGACGTTCACACTGAGCTTGTCCACCAGCAGACGCACCACCTCCAGGCTCTCAAACTTGATGGCTGCGTGCAGCGGTCGCAGTCCAAGGCGGTTGCCTTTCTCAAGCAACGCCGTGATCTCTGGGACACCCGCAACGTCTGCGATCGTGTTGCCTGCGCCTGGCTTGACCATCTTGCAGTAGAACTGGAGCAGCACGCTCATGGCTTCGGCCAGATCGAACATGGCACAGAGATGCCACACCGAGTTGCCTTCGTCGTCCTTGGCGTTGAGCGCGTCGAACAGCAGCGCGCGCAGATCGTCACTGGACGCCGCGATACTCTCCGCATGGTCAGCGAACAGTGCGCGCACCAGCTCAGTCGCAATCGGCGCGTTGAGGCCGCCCACACGTAGCACGAGATGCACCAACGGCGTGTTGAGATCCGCACACTTCATACGCACCATGGCCGACGTGAGCGCCTGCGAGTACCGCAGCATGTGCAGCGCGCAGTCCATTTGCTGGTGGATCACAGCCACGTGCAGCGGCAGACAGCCCATGTCGTCCTTCTCCAGCAGACACGTCTCCGCCGCCAGCACCTGCATGGGCAGTGGCATGGGCTCGTCCTCCTCGTGGTCGTCGCCACTCGAAGCGGCATTGCTCCGCAACGGCAGCAGCTCCTGGAGCCGCTCCAACGCGCCCTGTTCCACAATGTCATGGAGAAAGTAAAGGTTGCTGTCGTTCTCCTCGTCCTCGTCGCTGTCGCTATCGCTGGCGGCGCCGCGCCGCGCATGCTCCGCCGTCGTCGCCATCTTCCGCTTTGGTCGATTTGCGACTTTGAGGCGAATGGCGTTGTGCCGGGACAACCCACCCACCGCATTTTGACACCGAAACGCAAAACCGGTCTGATATCGGTTTTTGATTGGAAAGCCTTTTCCCTCATCTCATAATGGAGCGCTTCCACGGGAAGCGGTGCGTCCCACATGGGAACTTCAATATCGCCAACTGCAACTTCCTCGCGCCGCTTCAAGCCGTCGCCGTCAACAGATCCATCCCCCTCCTGCTCGTCCTCCTTACTAGAACTGGCTGGTGGCGGTTGGCACGCGAAGCGTCCGTCTCAGAAAGCATGGGATGGAAGCAACAGCTCAATGCAAGCAGCTCTATGCTGCAAAATGCAACTGCGAATTCAAATGCGAAGTTCCATTTGTTTAGAGATCTAGATCACTACAGCTAAATACGAAATCTGCGGAGCTGCCGGTGGCGGCTCCGGTCTACTTACTCTACATGCTACTTCCTGCCGGTGGAGACGGCGGCGAACAAAACGATTCATAAAATTGGCTGGAGGCGAGTGCTGCGTGATGAGGAAGGGAGGGGAGGGATGTCCGCGTCATAAATATGCCGAGCGAGGCGAGTCGCTCGCGCACTTTAAAAGCACAGGTCGAGCCAGGGCATCACGTCTTCTTCATCGGCCAGTGGAGACAGCGGCATCTCCCACGCGCCAGGCTCCACATTGGCCAGATCCAGCAGCAGCTCCTGCTCAAAGGCCGCGTCGTCGTCGCCGTTGTCGGCCGTAATGGTCTGGGGCTGCATCTGGGGCTGGCTCACGTCGTTTCTTGCGTCCCACTTCAGACAATCCCGAGCGATGAGCGCTCGCTTGGCAGAGCCGACGTTGTTGGCGAAGAACGTGTTGCCGCGGTCGTCTTTCTCTGACAGCACTGCATTGATGGCGCAGTCGTCCGTCAGGAAATCTTGGATGTCGATGTCGATGGAGCTGCTGCTGGCTGTGTGCTTCATCACGCTGGACGTGGCCACCAGCGACGACAACTCACTGCCAAAAGTCTGCTCGGGCTTGAGCATCAGACTGTTGTAGTCCGTCTTGTTCTCCGACAGATCCAGCAAGTGGTTCTCCCACCGTTGGTTCTCCGAAAACTTCTCACTCTCACCGAGAATGGCGCTTCCTCCGAGCTCGACAACTGGAGGCAAGACGTGGGCCATGCCGGGCTTCAGTGCCGGCGACATGTTGTCTATGGAGCTGGGCAGCGGCTTGGACATGGGGGAATAACACAGCATAGCGTTGTTGCGGCCCATGGGCATCTCTGGGTGGGGCTGCATCTGCTCCATCGGGTGGTGGCTCACCATGAGCGATCCGTTCATGTTCATGGGCATCGGCGGCTTGGGTGCGCTGTTCAGTGGGTCAAACCACGGGTCCTTGGCCTTGCCAGCGCCTCGTCGCTTGATGTGCACCAACAAATCCGGTCGACCTTTCCGGAAAAACGAGTGCTGGTAGATGGTGAGCTGGCCTTCCTGGACGCGGTAGAAGCTGTAGAAATTCAGCTGGCGGATCAAGCTCGAGAAGCGGCGGTGGCGAAAGTACTTGGGCAGACAGTGCTCCGCCATCATCTTCGGGTCCACGATGCAAAACGCCGTGCCGCCTAATCAAATGAATGCATCAACCCAGTATTCATCAGTCCGTTTGTTCGACGCCGTTCCTCTCCTTCTTCTTATGAAACACTCACCTCGGATCCACGACACAATCGCCGCGGGTTCTGTGTCCACCATCTTGAACAACTTCGTCACGAACGACCCAGACGAGCAGTCGCGCGACGTGTTGGTCTTGCTGTCAAGCGTGCGCGACGGCTGCGTGTCGGCGATGGTGTTGGCGCGCGGGCGCCGCACGGACGGGCTCACGGCCAGTAGCGTGCTCATAGGTGCTGACGGCTCTTGCTGCGGGGCCGCCATCTCGATCTCTCTGTCGTTAGCTAGGGGGGTCGGTTGGAGATGCTCACTGGAGAGCTCGGGTCTTTAGTGTGGGGATTTGGTGTCGGCGTCTCGATGTGGGCTCCTACTCTTTTTCCTAAATGGCCGAGTGAAAGTTCAAGACCCGCCGGCCGGCCCATCGCGCGTATTTTACCAAATAAATTCCCATATGTCGCGGCACCGCTGACAAGGGTGGATTTTTAGAAGGCTGAAAAGCTTGTGTTGGTTTCCGGTAGGTAATGACACCCACCCCCAACTCATGGCCTTGTATCTTTGGGGGCAGATGTCATAACCCTACTCACGAAGGGAGTGCTGGGACAAGGGCGACGGCCGAGTCTGTCGAGGTGGCTGGGGCTGTCACGCCGTGATTCACCCCTCAGCGGACCGCACAGTTGACGGATGACAAGGTGCGATGGGGGGCGTGTGCGCCCACGATTGGCTGCTCGCCGCCCAATCACCACACTGAACTCCCTTGCGGTAATCAATTCCGTAATTTACGCGCGGTGATGGGGTTGCATCAGGCTACAACGGACCATCACTCTTTCTGTTTGTCCAATAGCTGCAAGCATTTGCCCATACAAACGTTGAAGTGCGTTGTGTCCAACCCACCATCATTCTGAGTCTGGTTTCAGCTTCAGCCGCAGGGATTTTTCATGTGAGTCGGAGGCGTCCGACCATGGCGCCCCATTTCGTCCGCGCACATATCTTGGGTGGGTGGGGAGCGACAGCAATGGAGGCAGTCAGCGACTTCACGAGGACAGACGACGCGCTACGTTTGATGCGCGTTTGGCTGATGGAAGACCATAGGAGAGATGACCTGCTAGCTGCTACAGTTGCAGTGGGGTGGCTGGCTGACTGACTACATGTACATGTATCTTCAAGTGGCTGACTGACTGACAGACCGACGTGGGGTTCTCTCGCATGCGAGAGGTCCATTTCTCCATCGCCATCATCATCTTCGGCCTGCTTCAAAGTGAATCGCTGGCTTTTGAGGAGAGCTAGTAGCCAGTCGAACGAAGGCGACGGCTTCACACCGCGGAAGTCGCGCCTCCTGAGCCAGACATCTCTGGACATGGAGGCCTGGGCCAAAGAAACTCTGGACAGGGAGGCCTGGTCCAGAGAAAGAGAGACCGCTTCAATGTACGGTACGCGGGTAAAGCTGTGGAGATGGAGAAGCGAATCGCTGCACGATTACGCCGTGTCCAATTGATATTCGCGGTCGTCAACAGGGAAAACGTGAGACGAGTGTTGCAGTTGCAGCAGCCACCACCACGCTGGACACGCGCAGCCTGCGGAGATGTCGCTGCTCTAATGAAAGCACTGCTCTGACGAAATGCGAGGTTGGGTGGTACAGTACTGTAGGAGAGCGGGGCTCCAGTCACACAGTCACACCACTTTGTGGGCTACCCAACTTCAACCGATTTAGCAGTGCAGGTACCTGCAAGATATCAACATGATGTCGTTGTTGGACCGCACAACACACTCCTATAATACTTGTCCTAACGTTACTTGAAGTATTTGTAGTAGAAGTCGAGGCATGAAGTCTAACAGCAAGAGGAAATACAATGCGTGTTCGAAGTGACCACGCCTTCACTGTTCATGCATCTACTGTAGTATGTAGTATACACCCACCGCGCACGGCTTTCAGCTTGAGCTGGAGCTGGTCTTTGTGGAAGTTGGCACGGCCCTGGGTCACGAACTTCTCGATGGACACCGCCACGATCACACTCCCAATCAGTAGACCCACGACAGTGGTGTGGCTAGGCACACGGAACTGGTCCGGGAGACGCGTTGGCGGGCCGAGGAACACGACCCCGAGCAGGATGGCGAAGCACACGACTGGACAAGGTTGACGTCAGCCGAATAGGACTGGCAGCACCATGGAGTGCCGCCCCACAGAAAGGAAGCGTGGATGATCGGCTGCCTGGCTGGCGTGTGGTTCTCGCGCATGCGAGAGGGTCATTTGCCCATCGCCATCATCAACTTCTACCCGCTTTGCGAGCCAAACGAAGGAGGTCTGCCGATTTTTTGGGGGATCCAGTGGCCAGTCGTGCGAAGACGCGGAATTTGCCCCATCCCCCCCCTGGACCAGGAATCTCTACCAGGAGCGTCCTGGTCCAGAGAAAAGCGACCGCTTCAACGTACGGTACGACGGTCGTCACTTGGGAAAACGTGAGACGAGTGTAGCAGTTGCAGTGCCACTACAGTATTACCACGTTGGACACGCGCAGCCTGCGGAGATGTTTAGTCGCCACGACAGCACTCTGCTTGGGGCCCTGCTGCTCTAATGAAAGTGCTGCTTGGACGAAATGCGAGGTGCAGGGCTCTACCCAACTTCAAGCGACTTTGCACTGCTAAGTCGCTTGAAGTTGGGTTGCCCACCTTGCAGGTATTAATACCTGACGGGTACCGGCAAGGGTATCGATATGAGGTCGTTGTAAGGCCAGACAACTCACTCATAGTACCGGCAATTCTCCTACTTGAGCGAAGCATGAAGTCTGACAGCAAGAGGAAATACACTGGAAGCAGCGTGTTCTAAGTGACCACGCCTTCTCTGTTCATGCACCTATACCAGGCTTGCGTAGTGAATGACAATGGACAGAATATATTTCAATATAATTATTAAATTATTTATTCCTGTGCCAACGTACATTTCCCCGTGTATTTGCGATGAATATTGGCTCGAAACTATCACATTCCTCATAAATTGCGGCATATTTTCGCTCAGGTCCAAAATCACTATACAAATGCTAGTGTAAATATATCCTTCGTAAGTATTCAATATATGGAGTATTGTATTCTGGCTTAGAGGGGAGAAAAATTTATATGAGAATTGCATTTCCTGTCCTATACACCCACCGCGCGCGATCATGCTCGCTATTGGGATGTCTGACACACCCACGCCTGGACAATGGCGTGAACAATCGGCAGCCTGACTGGCAGGCGTGTGGTTCTCGCACATGCGAGAGGGTCATTTGCCCATCGCCATCATCAACTTCTACCCGCTTCGCGAGCCAACCGAAGGGGGTCTGCCGATTTTTGGGGGGATCCAGTGGCCAGTCGTGCGAAGACGCGGAATTCGCCCCCTCCCTGGACCAGGAATCTCTACCAGGAGCGTCCTGGTCCAGAGAAAAGCGACCGCTTCAACATGGTCACTGGGAAAACGTGAGACGAGTGTTGCAGTTGCAGCCGCCACCACCGCCGCAGCCTGCGGAGGAGTTTAGTCGTCACGACAGTACTCCAGTTAGGCTGTTGGGGGCTCGGCTGCCCTGACGAAAGTGATGAAGCCTGGTTTACCGCTTCAGACTGTCGTGGCTAACCACCTTCAACCGACTTACTATCCGCACAGGTAATAAATAGTACCAGAAGCGAGGTGTGGTCGTTGTTAGACCGGACTTTGCATTCCAAGAGTACATGTACGACTTCGAGGTCCTACGGTACTACTACTACGTAGTACCTCTGTTCGGTTTTTAGTGGCCATTTGAACGACAATTTTGGCAGCGCTTCGCCTCGTTATTTTTGGAGAAAATCAGTGCTGAGAGGTTGAAGCGTGCTGGCCCGAAACGAAAAAATTGCAATGGAGCTGAGAAGAAAAATCAAAATATGATCATCGACAAACGAAAGAACGGTGAGCATGGCGATGGAGGGTGTGCTTGTTCCACCACATCACGCAAAGCCAAGCACTCAATCGATGGGTTTGTGTCGTCTAAGCTTCTCTTCCTTGTGTATGGGTCCTAGGATCACTCGCTGGAAGCTCGCGACGTGGATCTTGTTGCCGTGGATCTACTCCGTTGTCGATCGTGTCCTTCAGCAGTGTCGTTGTCGAGGCCGTTCAGCATGTAGCCTTCGGCAAAGATCGTGTGCAGGTCATCTAGATGCGTACGTTCTCGTCGAGCGCGTGCTCCGCAAACGCGTCCGGCAGGTGGGCTTCACGCACGTCCCCACAATCGCCCATGAGGGGGTCGTCTGCTTCCTACGCTGTCGCGCCATTCGCCGCCGTCCCCCTCCTCATGCAGTGCTCTTGAGCTTCTTGATCGCGGGCTCCGCTTGGATCAACACCACCAGCTCATGCCGGACATGGCGAAGCTCTTGTCGAACGTAGTCGCTGTCGCTGCGGCTGCTGCTCGCGACACGACGCGACGGATCATTAGGGAAGACTTACCGTGTGGTCTGGCTCCGAGGCACGGCGCTTCACGGCATGGAGTCCTCGGCACATAGGACGACACAGGGGGCGGTCAGGCTGCGCGGCTTCATCGCGATCTTGGTCGGGGAGGAGGCTCTTGGTCGAAGGCGGAGATTTGAGAAATGAGGACCGGTTCCGACGTCAACTGACCGGACGGACGAGTGCTTTTGAAAATGGCGCGCAAAATTTTGGGAAGGAAAATTCAAACGGTGGCCGCATCACCTTATCGGTTTAGAGAGGATATAGAACGGACGCGACAAAAGTTGCCCGATACAAATGGCCACTATTTTCCGAACAGAGGTAGTACAATAGTCCTATCGTCAAGTAGCAGCAGTGAAGGACGATGAACACTCACAGCAAGAGGAAATGCAATGGAAGCAGCGTGTTCTTATGATTAAACTAAGCGACCACGTCTTCTCTGTTCATGCATCTATACACGCACCGCATCGCACACGTCTTAGAGCTTGAGCTGGAGCTGGTCCTTGTGGAACTTGGCGCGGAAGTAGTCGCGCACTGGGCCCTGGATCACGAACTTCTCAAAGCACACGGCCACGATCATGTTCGAGAGCGCGATGGCGAAGATCTCCCAGCGGAAACCGATTGGGATCGGGATGTCTGGCAGACCCACGACGTTGGTGCTGCTGGCCACGCGGAACTGGTCCGAGAGGCGCGTTGGCGGGCCGAGGAACATGACGACAAGCAGGATGAACAGCAGCGCGAAGTACACCACGAGGAACTTGTTCTTGAACCACGACTGGCGGAAGCGCGATCCGATGGACGACGTGAGGCCCGTGGTCATCTGCTGGAAGCAGATGAGGATCCACAACGACGTGCCGAGGGCCGAGTCCTGGAGCAGCCACCACTGGACGAGGTTGATATCAGCCGACTGGAATGGGCAGTACCATGGACGCGTCATGACGTGGTGGATACCACCCCACAGGAAAATGGCGTGGATGATCTCCGAACCGACCATCGAGAGCAGCGTGGTTGGTCCCACAAGCGACGACGTCGGACGCTGGGTGCCGAGCGACTTGAGCGGCTTGGCACGCGTGATCGCGTACGAGAGACCGACCAGGATCGCACCATCCAGGTACATGAAGCCGAACTGCGAGATGAACACACCGTTGTAGTACATGACGAAACGGCAGCCGATACCAATGAGTCCGTACATGAGCAGGTACTTGACCGAGCCGAACGACGTGGCCAGCGCGCCACGGCCTTCAATGATCACATCCACCACCGACTCGAGCGACTTGGTCTTGCTCGTGAACGGCGACACAACCGAAGCCTCAGCCTCGCTCAGAGCGATACCGACGTGGGCGATACGGAGAGCACCGCAGTCGTTACCACCATCACCACACATACCCGTGACAGCGCCCGAAGCAATGTGGAGCTTGACACAGTCGACCTTGCCCTGCGGCGTCATGCGGCTGAAAATGCGGATGTTGAGCAGCAGCTTCTCGATCTCACCGATCTTGACGAGGTGGTCGAAGGCCTTGCCCGTGACCGCCAGCTCCGAGTCGGCAGCGATGAACGTGATCTGCTCGTGGGTGAACACCTCCTGGGTGTCGACGTCCGTCCACACAAGCTCCGAGTTGACCATATCACCGAGGATGACCTTGGCCTCCGCCTCGACCATGCCACTGGCACGCGCAATGTAGCAGCCCGTCATGGCGTTGTCGCCCGTGATCATGACCGTACGCACGTCACCTGCCTTGAGCTTCAAGATCGCATCGCGCGAGTCCTCCTTCAGTTCGTTACGGAATGTGATCAGACCCAGGAGCGACAGACCAGCCTCCACAGTGTCACGGTCCGCAAGGAACGCCTGCATCTGCTCCTCCGAGAGGTCGCCCACTTCCTTGAAAGCCACACCGAGAACGTAGCAGCCGTCCTTGGCGAGGTTGTCCGCGAACTCCTTGTAGTTAGCTGGCAGCGACGAAGGCGTCGACACCGACTGGACCTTCTCGTACGAGCCCTTGCTGAACACGTACAGCTTGCCGGTCTCCGTGTGCTTCATGATGACCGACATCGACATGCGGTGGTGGTCGAACTCGAAACGCTTGATGACCTCAAGCGACTCGGTGCCGTCCTCCGACTTGACGACTGGCATCGCGCCCTCCGATTCAATCAGCGACCACTTGGTGGACTGGAACATCTTGACCTCAACCTCGTTACCAACAAGCGTGCCGTTCATCGAGCCAACGGCGTGGCACGAAGCAAGCGCGAAGCGGACAAGTGGCGTGAGGTTCTTCGACGTGGAGTCGGTCTCTTCAGCGAGGAACGCAGCATCAGCAACTGGCACAACTGAGCGGTAGTCGAGACCCTGCTTGGTAATGGTACCGGTCTTGTCGAAACAGAACACACGCACCTTACCGGCAAGGGTGATACGGTGCGGGTTCAAGCAGAAGATCTGCTTCTTCACGAGGCGCTCCGACGCGTTGATCTGGCCGATGGTGATCACGACTGGCAGCAGCGGGTTGAGCACAGCCGAGAACATGAACATGCCGTACACGAACGAGAAGTAGTAGTTGGCCACACCAGCGTTCGAGATGAGGAACTTCATGGCCAAGTAGGCAGCCAGGAAGGCGAACAGGAAGAGGAAGCCGACGACGGCCTTGAGGTGCTCGTCGTACTTGAAGCGCATCTGTGCTGGGTACAGAATTGACTGCACCAGCTGACCACGGTTGGTGTGGGCACCGGTCGACTGGACAACGGCCAGGAGCTCCTCGTTACGGCCCGACGCGAGCGTCTTGGTACCCGAGAACAGAGTGTACTTCTTGCCGGCACCCTCCGCGACGTAGCCGGCCTTGCTGTCGGCTGGCACAGGGAACTTCTGCACTGGCATGGACTCACCCGTGAGCATCGACTCGTCACAGACAGTCGAGCCCTTGACGATGACCATGTCGCACGGCAGCTCCCAGTTCTCCGTGATGCGCACGAGATCACCAGGCACGACGTCGCCCGAGGCGATCGTTTTCCACTGCGCGTCACGGAAGACCTGGACGTCGGTCTGGTACGAGGTCATGGTGACGATCGACGAGAGCATGCCACGCTTGGTCCAAATGTTGACGGCGGCGGACACGACAATGACCACCAAGTTGAGCGCAGCGACCCACTTGTAGTCGGTGTAGAACCACACGTAGTAGACCATGATCTGGTACACGTAGAAGAGCGCGAAGAACTCGTCGACGATCGACCGCAGCCACGACGGCATCTCGAGCGAGATGGCGTTGCGGCCCACAATGTCCAGACGACGCTGGTGCTCCACGTCCGTCAGACCAGTGGCATCGGCGGCGATCTGGTCGAGCGTGTCCGCGAGCACGACCGAGCCAGGCACGAAGCGGCCTTCCTCGTCGTCGTACGTGTAGCGCAGGTGCTGGAACTCGATGAAGCGAGCACCGTCAGCAGTGGTGTGAACCTTGACAGTCTCCTCCACACCTTCCTGGTGGTACGGGAAGATGAAGGACTCAATCTTACGCACAAGCTGCGAGATACCCGAGCGGTCGGCGAGCAGCACTTCCGTGATCTCTGGCTTGAAGAGACGCACACGCTCAGCGCGCGCGAGCGACGCTGGCAGGCGGAAAAAGTTCTGGAGCTTCTGTTCGTAGAGCACCACGAGGCCGAACCACACGCACGTTATGATCCACATGGCGATGAACACCTTGATGAGCACGTTGTTGGGGTCGAACAGGTTCGAGTAGTCGGCGTTGGCGTAGTAGTACTGGTTGTCCAGCACCAAAATGATCACCAGCACGTTCAAGAAGATGGTCATGATCACCAGGTACGCGAACACAATGGCACCGACAAACGAGTTGTTGTAGCCCGTCTGGGTCACGTCCTCCACGCTGTTGCGGAGACGCACCTCGGTCTCACGCATGGCGAGCGACGCGCCGGCCTTGAGGCCAGGCGTGGTCGGGCCACCACGGTTGTCCAGCAGCTTCTTCGAGCCGTCCTCCAGGTTGTTCTTGGTCGTCGAGGCCGTCGCGGCGCTGCTGCTGCCAGCGAGCGCCATGCGAATGAGCCCCCAGAGCAGCAGCGAGCCGATGCACACGGCGTACAGCACGTAGAT
>JAADXI010000062.1:0-49987 GCA_023337615.1 Pythium brachiatum | reverse complement strand
GTTTCTCGACCCCGACGGCTCTTGCTCGGCGCAGGCTCGGGCTCGCGCTAGAGCAATGTCCACCTCCACAAAGTCGTCGACATGCAGCAGACCGTAGCGCTGTCCGACCGAGAATCGTCTCACTGGTGGCGTCAGCGCCCGTTGATCTTGGTCAGTGACGCGGACTTGCAGTCCCCACCACGTGCGGTCGCCCACAACCTAGCACACGTCGATCTCGATCGTGGTTCCATCACGATTGTCCAGGATACGAGCGTCCGTCTCACTTGCGGTAGACGGGAACACTTCCAGCAACTCGGGGTAGATCTCGGCGTTCGAGATTCTGCATCGTGCAAGTGCCTCAATGAATTGCTGGTAAAACGTGGTCACGATGGACGCACTGGCGGCTGGCTCAACCACGCCAATCCTTTTTAGCAGCGACTTAATCAGTGAGCTTGGTGTCGTTGGACGTGGCAACGTGCTTCGTTCACTTGTGCTGTCAGTCGCAAACGCCATCGCCAGTCGTTTTGCGCTAGGTGAGATGAACTCCAGTCGGTAGCAAACAGAATCGCGGGTGCCGTCCGGAATGAGCTTCACGAGTCCCAAGCGCTGAAGGTCTCTGATCTTCGGCTCTTCATCTGCACTTGCAAAAACCGTGTTTTGCGCAGCTAGTGCAAAGCAGCGACTGACGCTGGCAAGCGGTAGCACTACCATCTCGGACCACCCCCAGGAGTATTTGAATCGGAAGTGCGATGCCGTGTAGTCGACTCGGAATGTATCGGCCATGGTCTTGGACATCGAGGTCGTGAAAAATTTCCTTACGAGTGCACTCTCGGATCGAACCGGCGTGGGGATACTACCGGTCAGTATCGCGTCCACGAGCTTTTCCAGCAAACCGATGCTGCCATTAGCGGCTCGAATCAGCACTTTCGCCATCACATCAGTCTTGAACGGCCACCACGTCAGCTTCCCACGCGACTTGCCGTCTTCATCATCGCTTTCACCCATTAAGATGACTCGCGCTTTGTCGGCCGACAACGTAAAGGCTTCTTGTTGGATACTTGGAAACTCCGTGAGCATGGGCGGAACCTCGGTTGCCACAACGATGAAGCGAATATTTGAAGGTAGCCATGAATGAATCGCACTCGCCAGCGCAAACCAAAACCAAGTCTCGTCAAAGACACGATGCGCATCGTCAAGCACCACCACGTGCATCATGGCAGGCGTTGCAGGCTGCAGATCTGCTCGTCGTTCCACCAGATCAATGCGCGCGTCGCGACGCATCGCAAACTCAACAGGACTGAGAGGTTCGATGCCCTCGGGGCAGGGGTCGGTCAATACAATATAACGCGGCATTGCATTTTGAACAGATCCAATAGTACGCACGGAAATACAGGAAGCCGCAATAATCGTCATTGCCGTAATTGCAATATATTGCTGCTAAAAACATAAGGAAAAAATGATCCCACTGACAGCAGATCTCGTTTCCCACATCTCGAAAGTGGACCAGATATGAACGCCAGCTATCCTTGTTAGTTATAGGAGGCCTTCGAAGGCTGTGTCCGCTTCTTTTCTTCGTCAACCGTGGCAAAATGGTCTAAGATTTGTCCAATTTTGAAGGGTGTCCAGCATGAAATGCCATTTTGTATCGGAAAATCAAAATACAATGATTATGGCAGCAATTCTGCATTGTACGGGAATCGGGAAAAAGCAATTAATAGTAATTCCGTCAATACAATATGGAAATGATTCCTATTATATTATTTTGACCGAGCCCTGCCTCGGGGACCTTGGTAAAGTCCACCTTGTGCCACGCATAATCCACGTCGTCACGGTCGAGCTGAATCTGGAGCAGACGCACAAGCCCCGACTTGCCGATACCGTGTGGTCCCGTGAGACAGACCAAGCGGTGTGGGCTCTTACTGTCAAAGAGCAGACTGCGCAGATGTCGAACGAGCTTGGTACGTGGCTCTCCAAGCCGTGGAAAAGGCGCAATCCAGGGTTTCACTCTTTCAGTCGGTGCCTTGAGGGTCGATGCTCCGCTTTGGCTGGATTCATTCTTGAATACACCAGGTCGAGATCGTCCGAGCGCCGAGTCAGCAGCTAATACTTCGCACGATCCATTCTTGAAGCCTTTCGTACTTGCAAGCGCAGGCTCGGCATCAGTTGGCTGAAGCATCCCAGACGTATGGGGTACGACACCAACGCAGCAATCGTGCTTCTCGCCACTCACGTTATCAGCACCTACTTCCACGAAGACGACTCGGTGTTCTCGCACCTCCAAGGCAGCATATCGGCCCCGTGGCGAGAATGGCTCCGGATGGAGGCACTCACTCAACAATTCCATAACTGGCTGAGGCAATCGGACACGTAATCGGATCCCCCACTCGACACGACCACCCACGTAGATGTCGGTGAGTTGGTACTGCTGGCAAGTCGGACAATTCGCTTCATTCGTCTCTGGAAACACACGTGCGAGCTCCGGACAGACACCACATTTGTCGTCCGTGGCCAGCATCAGGCCTTCGAGAAATCACGGATGGTCGCAGCGTCCAGAGATACTAAGCCGCTGCCGTCATCAGCTGCTGCCTTGACAAACGCGATCGCTTGGCCTATCACCGCCTCCAACGACGTCGGGCGGAAGAACGAGCGGACTGGAAAAAGCCTACTCAGCAGCTCTCTCTCGCGCAGTGGGTCCAACAAACGCACGTGGGTCCCGTCACACGGCTCGAGTATACCACAGTGAACGAGCTTCGCACAGGCTTCACAGTCATCTGCGTCGGTGAGTGGCGTTAATGCTGGCGCGTTGCCTAGGCAGCGCAAGAGCAGCGCACGAGCCGGCATTAGCTTAACACGATACATCCACTTGTTTGCCATGTCACGCGACAGCATCTTAGCACTGCGTCGCGCTCCAACCTGGAGCGATCTCTATGGGCTCCATCATTAAGATACGAGCCCGCATCCATGCACTCGAGCGGGGAAAGCAGCCTCGTGACGCACGCATCCAACAGCGACCAGTTCCCGTTGCATTCACGCACTGTGAGGTGGAGCAGCAAGGCTTGGTTCGTGAACAATTCGTTTGCGGCATGAAGCAATTCGCGCTTGGCTTCTTCGTCACAGAGCAGCAACTCGTGGGGATACAATCGCGGGATGAACGGCTGACGCAACTCCTTGGGCACTGCAGCGTCTTCTCCAATCAATGGCTTCGCAAGGAAGATGAATCGGAATGACCTCGGCAGCCATCGCTCGCGCGGAACGACGACCAGGAGCTGCTGCCAAAACCACGCGTCTCCGTACGCGCTGTCAGCGTTCTCCACGACCACAACCGTCACCTCAATGCCTTCGAGTCCGCGTGGGGCTTGCTTGTCGATCAAATCAACGCCAGCCTCGTAGAGGAGCACCTCCGCTGGCGATATGGGTTCGTCTCGAGACGCCAAGTCGACTGTCACAAAGAGGTGGCGACCGCTGTACGCGATTGCCAACAGATCATTGAGCTTGGACTTGCCTGTGTGTGCGTGCGCCTCCACAAACGTGAACTGGGACTCATAGACTATTTTAAAGAGACGACGGATCAATGTGGGGCGTGGGCGGCGGATCTCTGGGTGCATTGAGCGGTGGAAAAGCTGACAGCGTAGTTCCTCGCGATCATCAAACGGCCTGATGAATAGCGGATCGTGTTGGTGCTGGCCCAGCCCATCCAGTGGCTCGTCCGGTAGCAGCGGTTCTGTGGTCTTCGTGTTTGCATACACATGCACGTGCACATAAGCGCCAACACGTTTTTCCCAAGCTTGGGTCAACGCCGTTGGTGGGTCGAAGAGGATGCGTAGACGCAGATCGTCCACGACGCACCGCCCACTGCCGTCCAGATCACTGGCGTCAACATCGACAGCGACAGTCACGAGCTGCTTGCTGAACCGGTCATGTGTGCAGCACCACACGCGCAGCGTCATGGAGGTCGATGGTTTGAGACCGATTGAAGGGATAGCGTTCCCTTCAACACGAGAACTTGGAGTTCGCCCCCGTTGCTTCGATTTGATTGGACGAAAGCCTGCAGTCTGCTTGTCTTGAAGTAGGAGTGACGGTCGAGACTGCCGCCTTTCTCGGAAGTGGCCGATCAGCTGCAGATCGGCATCCCCACAGGCACACGCCATGGACAAGGCACGCAAGCGCGTAACTCAAGAGAGGGAGGAAGCGCAAAAGCACAACCCGTAGACAACTGCCTCGTCGGTGGCCTCAAATTGGCCTACGTGCGGGGACACCAGCGCACTAGAGAGTGGACAGCGTAGTCATAGTGACAGCGTCGTTGGTTCTTGGATACCTTTGCGGCAGCGTGAAGCAGCTCCTGGTTAGCTTCTTCATCACAGAGCAGGAAAATCTTGCGGCCGCAGACGCGGCACACACTCCTAACACCGTTGTTTGAGCACCGCAGCGTCTCCTCCCATCACTGCTTTCGCAAGAAAGATCAGCGGCCATCCGTCGCGAGGCGCGTCGTCCAAGAGCTGCTGCCAAAACGGGAACAGGGGTGCGTCAATAGCCTCATCAACAAGCACGAGTAAGTTAAGGTAAGACATAACACGACACGAGAAAAAACAAAAACGTAATTGGGGCTATTCATTCTCACACATAGAAGCGAAGGCAGGCAGTAGCAGAGAGAAAGGAGCAGAGGCACTCTATCGTAGCTTTCGCTTGGTCGCCGTCGTCTAATCATCGCGGGTCTTCTTCTTCTTGGCCACACGCTTGACCTTGACGACCTGCGGCGGCGCCACGTCGTGCGCAAACAGCTTCGACACCTCCAGGCCGGACGTGAACGCGTTGTTGAACATGACGCGCTGCTGGAACGACGAGATGAACGGCATGAACATGGACAGGAACATGATCGGGCCAAACACGATCCAGCCAACAGCACGGTCGTAGCCACGCGCCAGCGCACGCACCACGATGTGGTGGTACTGCAGACGCACAATGGTCAACTGCATGAACCAGTAGACCGCGACCAGAATCAGCACGGCAAGCTCCATGAGGTTGATCACCGAAATCAGCACCAGACTGAAAATCGCCAGCACCATGCAGCAACACGTGAGCACGAACTTGATCTTTCGCAGCTTGCGCTGCTTCATCGACATCTTCTTCGTCACACGACTCGCGACGTAACCGCAGCCGAACATCAACAGCATGACCACGACAATCGCCGCCGCCAAGACGTAGGTCGTCATCGTGTCCTTGTCCTTGTCGATCAGCTTGTCGCGGCCTGCGAAGTACACCTTGTAGGCGAGCTGCAAGTACATGCCGATCGCGACTGCGAGGAAACGCGTCTTACGAAGGAGCATGACCATACGCGAGCCCCACGACGAGTGCTCGAGGTATACCAACTCGTTCGACCACCAACCAAACCAACTCTCAGCCGAGTCGTTGTTCGTGCGGAGCCAGTTCTGCCAGTCGTTGTAGTCTTCGATGATCTTGTCCCAGTCGAGGCCGCTCGGGTTGAAGAAGAACGGAGCCCACATCCACGTCGCCGCAATGATCCACAGCGAGAACGACATGATACCGTAGTTCTGGTTCGTAGGCAGCACACAGATCTGGTAGTGGTTCGCGTAACAGCGCTTGGTCCACTCGATATCCGTGGGCTGGATGTTGTTGTAGAAGTCCGCGTCCATCTTCCACGAGCAGTTACACCACGAGAAGGTGCCGTACCACGCGAAGAGAAGCAGCAAGAAGAAGAGCTCGACTCCACGGTAGAAGTGGCTGAACGCATAGAAGCGGTAGAGCTCCGCAAACTTCTCGTGCTTGATGGTGAAACCACGACCGGTCGCGCGGTACTTGGCGCCACCGTGGATAAGCGTGCGGTCGAAGTAGTTCATACGCGTGCCCATCTGGAAGGTGAAGAAGACCGGACCAAGGGTCATCACGTTCCACAGCAAGTACGTGAAACCGTGACGGAAGCCCTGCTCAACACCGATGACTGCAACGACAGGAATGACGAGAAGCATACCGAACTGGAGCGCCCACGAGGTGTTGAGCGTGCCACCAATACCGAGACCACCGTGCTGCAGGAAGTAGCTGTCCATACCACTGAGGGCCATGTACACCTTGCCGTAGATGAAGAAGTAGATACCGAAGACAGTCATGGTCTGCGTGAAGTACCAGCCCAAGTTACCGTAGAACCACGAGTGCAGACGGAAGAAGTCGAGACGGGTCGCCATACGAAGCGCATCACGCGAGATGACACACTCACCGGCACCAGACGACAGCTTCGCTTCAAACAACGCAAGCTGCTGCATACCCACATCACGACCCTTGCCCACCTGGATGAACTCTTCGTGCGAGACGTGGCCACCACGAAGCGTCGTGTTGAAACCCGCGAAGATATCTTCTGACAAGTTGATACCCTTGGACGCCTTCGCAGTACCACCAGTCGACATCGCGAACAGCTTGTCGAAGATATCAGGGTGACCGTAGTGCTGACGCACGTGGAACAGCGCCAGCATTCGCTGACCGAGCGACACGAACGACAGTTCCTGGATCGACATGAAACTGGCCAGACTCGACACACCACCGGTGAACACGTGCTCACGGAAACCAATGATAGTCAGTGGCTGCTTGTCCGAGTGGCGGTCCATCGTCGAGAGCAAGTTCGGCATCTTCAAGCACTCCTCCAAGTAGCCGTCCTGGTTCATATCGATACACTGGAGCAGCTCACCACGCGAGAAGACAATGGCGTGGTTCTGGTTCTCCGGCTTACCTTCACCGATGATCGGATCACCAGGAAGTTCGACACGGAACACTTCGACAATCTTGTCCTCGAGCGAGCGGATCAGCACCGAGAAGTACTTCGGTGGTCCGTCCTTCACCTTCTTCGGGCCGTCCACGTACGCGACACGGAGCGTCGGGTGCTTCTTCAGCAAGAAATCGATGTCCTGCGCTTGCTGGCGCTGCTCGTCCTTCTGCTTACCGTAGATCTGGCACGTGCAGACGTAGTTGAACTTGAGCGAGACAATCTCGTCGAGACGCACACACTTGTTACACTGGCATCCAGCCTGGTGCATGGGCTCGTTCTCGCCAATCTCAAGCCAGTGCAAGAAGCGGATCGCGTCCTCGTTGTACATCATACCACGAACGGTACGCGACAGCGTCTGACTGCGGTAACTGGCCCACAACTGGACTTCTTCAGGGTTCTTCTTCAGGGCTTCGTTCATGTCCTTCGCCTGGAGACGCTCCAACAAGTTCTCCCACTCGAACGGGTAAATGGTCTGCAAGTAGTATAGCAGCTTGATACAGTCATCGTTCTGCGTCGTCAGGTCCTTGATCGAGTACATGACGATTTCGTTGTAGTACGGCGTCGACACAGTCATCGAGCGGATCTTGCGGATGGGCTTCGCCTCAGGCATTTCCATGAACAGCGAGTTGGCGAAGAAACGCAGACGACGACGGCCTTCCTCCGAACGAGGCTCGGCGTCGAAGTTATCCACCGTCAGGAGCTGGTACGCACGCGACACGATGTCAAGCGCAGCTTCCTCGTTGACGATCTTCTGCAGCTGCAGACTCGCGTAGTGCTGCGTGTCGGCAGGGAAGAAGAATGAGTTTGGCTTGAGCGGCGTGTCGTTCAACAGCTGCACCAAGTTCTCCTGCTTCGACAAGACCTTCTTCAGGCAGTTCACCACAGCCTCCACCGAGTCAATGACCTTGTACAGCGAACGCTGGAACTTGATGCTCGACTCGGTCGACTTCTTCGGCACTTCGAGGATCGACTTCATGAGCTCTGCACAGGCGGCACGGCACTGGTACAAGTTGCTCAGGTTGAGGCCCTTAAGGATCTGCTTGTTCGCTGCCATCTCCTCAATGAAGTTGTAGCACTCATCCAGCTCCTTGTGCTCCTCACCCAACAGGATGCGAAGTACTTGCGACGAGAACTTGTACGAGCCAAGAATGGACTCGACGCGCAAGTCGTCCTTGAGCAGACGCTCGCGCATGGTCATCTCGATCTTCTGCAGTGCCTTGTCCTTCTTCTTCTTGTCCGTCTTCAGCTTCTCGTACAGCGCGTGGCACTCAAGTACAATGTCGATCGACTCGTCAAGCTTACCAGCAGTCAAGAAGGCCGGTGGGTACAGCTTTCGTCCAACCGTGTCCTTCGAATCAATCAGGTAGCTCAGCACGTTCAGCTCACGGTCACTGATGATATCGGCATCACGAAGACTGGTCAGGCAACGGTTCCACGCCATGGCGAACGGGATCGTGCGCTCGAACTCAGCACCGGACACACCCGTGATCGAGCCAATGTTCGACGCGCGGCTCGCCTGCGACGCGACGTCATCATCGTTGCCGTTGGGCGTGCGCAGCTCGTTGTAGATGTCATCGTCACGCTGCTCGAGCAGACTGCTGTACTTCTGTGCCTTGACCGTCAGCGGCTTGTTGCCCTGCGACATCGAAATGCGCTCAAAACGGCGGTCGGGCATCGGCGTGTCGTCCTTCTCCGACTTCTTCTTCTTCGACTTCTTCTTGGCCTTGGTAAGGTCTTCGAAGATGTTCGGCACAATCTTCTTGTTGAACACACCAGGAATGGACTTGAACGTGAGACGCAAGATGCGGAACGAACGCAGCTCACCGATGCGCAAGTTGAAACCCGCAAAGGAACCCGCGACAACCGACAGGATCGAGTAGAAGATCTGCGCGTCGTACATGAACACGAACCAGGCTGGAATCCACAGGAACAGCAGGTACACGATGTTGTGGAACGACTGCTGGATCATGAAGTGCGAGTACTGCAAGTAGTCATCCGGGTTTGTGTTCCAGATGAACAGCGACGTCTCCACGAGACTCTTGACCATGAACTGGTAGTCGAAGATCAGCTTGATGAAGAACAGCACGAGCCAGAAACACAAGTAACGACAGTACACGTTCATCGGCACAGGCAGCGAGCGGCCGATGTAGCCCACGCCAAAGCCCGAGAAGAAGCGGTTGCCCAGCTCGCACACGCACACGAGTGCGAGACACGCAAGACCGCCGAGCATGCCATAGACGCCCTGATCCTTGCGTTTGAAATTGATCAAGCCCGTGACCAAGTCCATGACACGCGTCGGCTTCTCGATCAAACTGTTCACGTCAATGCTGCACTTGTCGCAGTTGAGGTAGCCGTCCTCAGAGCCACCCAGGATCAAGAGCGCTTGGTCTTTGTACTCTTTGATACACAAGCTCTGGTCGTACTTGATCGTCTTGGCCGAGACGTCACTCGTTGCGCCCAGCTGGATCGCCTCGCCAGTTTGCTTCCAGCACGTATCGATGAGGTCAATGTAGCAGCGACAGCGTCCCGACGTCTTCTCCAGACAGTTGGTGAAAGGGATCACCTTCAAGAGCGACTTGAAGTCCATTGGTCTCGTCTTGAACGTTTCCACCGTGTAATCACTGATACCCAGACACGTCGCGAGCTTGGGTTCCATACACACAGTGGTGCCATCCTCGGCTTCCGATATATCGTTGCCGGCATCAGTGATGTCTTCTCCCGTGGTCCCGGCAGGCTGCGCGTAATACTTGCCAAGGATCGAAAACACCTCGGTCGCCGTACTGGGCTGGATGTCCTGGCCGTACATGATCGGCGAGTCCGGACAGAAAAGCACGAGGTTGAGCGAGACGCCGAGCACCGCGAGGAACAGCGCGCAGTTGAACATGAAGATGCGGCGGAACGACAGGATCGCACGGAACCACGTCCGCTTCTCGTTGAACGTCTTCTTCACGACCTTCGGGCGGCCCTTCTTGTCGTAGTTGGCGAACGCCTCGCCGATCGACGTGATGTTGAACTTGAGACACTTCTTGGTCCAGAAGAACTCGTTGAAGTCGTCGTAGTTGCGGATCTGCGGGTGCGGCGCGCGCTCGCCCTTGGACGTCTTCTTGTCGTTGTCTCGCTTGAGCTCCATGTACATGGGACGGATCGTGTTGGCCAGGAACGAGCCCGGCTCAGCCTCGCCTCGGGACGTGGCCTGCGGCAGCATGTTATGCAGCAGGAAACACAGACACTCGGGCATCTGACGGAAGTTACCGGCTTCACCCCAGATCAAGAAGAACAGCGACACATCCACGAGCTTCTCGCTCGTAAACTTGGGCTTCTGCGAGACGTACTTGCACCACTTGATGTAGTTGGCGAAGAGCCGCGAGTGGAAGCGGTCAATGCCGCGCGTGGCGAAGTCCATCTCCTGCTGCGGGTCTCGTGGGCGGTCATAGTCGGCCATGAAGTCCTCCGGGCCCGCCTTCTTCTTTTTCTTTTTCTTCTTGTCGTCAAACTGGTCAGCCTGCTCCTTGAAGTTGGTCAGCAGCATCAGCACGTGCTCCTTCTGGTTGAGCGCGTTGCTGTCCTGGAAGCCGAACGTGCGCTTGAGCGACTCAAACACATCTCCGAGACTCGGGGAGTTGTGCAGCATGTGCATCACCGGCGAGTAGAACTCGGGCAGCCCTTCAAAGTCCAGGATGTTGTGCTTCTGCATCGAGCGCTTGTTGTTACCTGGACCACCGCCCTGGTTCTTGGCGCGCTGCGACTTGATCATCTTCACGTATCGCTCCATCTTTGAGTTCAATCGCTCGGCGGCTTCCTTCTCCTCGGCCGAGTTGTATCGGATCGACAGCGCCTGCTCCATGATGTCCACGGCACGCGTCAGCGCGGCCTCGGCGCCCTGCGCGTTCGGCGGCGACGCGTTCTGCATGGCCATACCCTGCTTGACCAGGTTCATGGCCTCGTCGCTCATCTGGCGCTGCATCTCCAGCGCCTCGCTCATCATGCTCATGCTCTCGCTCTCCTGCATATCGCGACGCCCCATCGTGGCTTCACAGTCACGCGAGACCACACGCCTTTCGTCGACACGCGACTACGGATCCGCTGAGAGAGAGACACTTGCACACACACACACGCGTCGATACACGCACGTACGCACGGGCGTTAGCTGGAATGTACTAAGCCTCGCTTCGTCGGTCGTCTCCTTCCGCTTCCTGGCGCGAGGAATGCGAGTAGTGAACGAGGCGACTGCGCGGCGTTGGCGTTTTTTGTTGGTGAACGCCGCCCTCGCTTTTGCGTTTTGTTGGCGTTTTCTGGTTTTCCCCTTTCCACGGTCAACGTTCCAAGGTGGCTGCCAGTTCTCTCTCTCTCTCTCCCTTCTCCTCCTCTGGCGTGTCCCCGATTCCGCGTTCTGCTGGGGAGTCGAAGCCTCCGGCTGTTCTGTATTTTCAGGACCGTCCGCAATGGACGATGGGGGAGAATGATCGCTGGATTGTGGCGCGCCAGTGGGATTGTCACTGGCGTGTGAGTTTGGTGCTCGGTGCCGACGGCAAAACACAGGCACCGACGACCTCGCCAGCTGCGATGCACGACAGCAGCACGCGGAGAACGCCAGGAAAAAACCGCAAAACCGATGGAAACCCCCGTCCGCATACAAACTCCAAGATATACTGGACTGCGGAAGTTTCTGATCACAACGCCCGGCTCTCAAACATGCATTGCAAAATGGGTGTGATTCCCCTACCCGCGATACATGGCGTTTGGCTACAGACTGTTCGACTTCCAGAGGATTACGGTACAGTGTACCACTACAAATGAACGATCACTTGCTGGAGAACCCTACCCGCAGACGATGACCACGTCACCACAAGGAAAATGTATGGGACCTGACTGACTCTTTGTGACAGAAGGGTCAAATTTTCCGATTAGTTAGGGGTTGGTCTCATGAACCCTATTCTATTGTGGCAGCGAGCCGGGCCCAAGGCATCCAGTCAGAGGACCCGAAGCCGACCCGGGTCTGGACCCTCCAATCTTTCGGCCCGGACAGCAACGCACTGTTGATTCAGCTGTCACCCAAGATGGCTTCACTTTTGGTTGAGTATCTTGATGGCCATTGGCATCAAGCCAAAGATTGATGGGCGGATATGTGAAAGCTGGAAGAGCTGCAAACTTGTCCTGCTTCACACAGCCATCCAGAACATGTCAGTGGCTGTTTGACATATAACGATGCCAAGTTCAGACTCGCCAAGTTCAGACTCTTTCTGATGGGAAGTTGCTTGAATGATCAATGGTTTTTGATTGATGCGTGAGTTAAAACAAAATGAAGGATTGACTACGAGGAAGCGAGAGATGATCGGCCATCCATCAGCTGCTAATACCTACTCATCGCGCTTCTTCTTCTTGGCGACGCGCTTCACCTTGACGACCTTGGTCGTCGACGTGGCGGTTTCGTTCGAGAAGAGCTTGGACACTTCCAAGCCCGCAGTGAACGCGTTGTTGAACATGACGCGCTGCTGGAACGACGAGATGAATGGCAAGAACATAGCGGCGAACAAGATCGGACCGAAGATGACCCAGCCGATGGCGCGGTCGTAGGTGCGCGCGAGCATACGCACGACGACGTGGCTGCTGTGCAGTGTGTAGATGCACACCTGCATGAACCAGTAGATGAACGTCGTCATGACCACGAAGATCTCGAACAAATTGCCGAAAGAGAAGATCATGAAGCTGGCGAGCACCGCCGCGAGGCCACAGCATGACAGCACGAACTTGATCTTGCGGAGACGCTTCTGCTTGAACGTCATCTTCTTCTTGATACGACTGGCCATGTAGCCAACACACAGCATGAGCACGGCCAAGATGAACATGGCGCCGGACAGAATGTACGACGTCATGCCCTTGGTCACAGTCAAGTCGCGGGCGACGTAGTACGTCTTGAACGCAAGCTGGAGGTAAATGCCGTAGGCCAGGAAGAAGAATCGGGTCTTGCGAACGAGCGACACGAAACGCGAGAAGCCCGTCGAGTGTTCCAAGTACTCCAGCTCGCTACTCCACCAACCCAGCCAACTCTGCGCCGAGTCGTTCGCGGTGAGTAGCCACGTCTGCCAGTCGTTGTAGTCGTCGATGAGCTTGTCCCAGTCCAGGCCGCTTGGGTTGAACACGAATGGAGCCCAGAGCCAAGTGCCGGCGATGATCCACAGCGAGAACGACATGATACCGTAGTTCTGGTTGGTAGGCTGGACGCAATCCTGGTAGAAGTTTGCGTAACAACGAGTCTGCCAGTCCAAGTCCGAAGGCTTGAAGCCATCGTAGTAGGCAGAATCCGTCTCCCATGAGCAGTTGCACCACGAGAACGTGCCGTACACTCGGAACACCAGAAGCAGGAACGCGAGCTCCACACCGCGGTAGAAGTGGCTGAACGCATAGAAGCGGTAGAGCTCCGCAAACTTTTCGTGCTTGATGGTGAAACCACGACCGGTCGCGCGGTACTTGGCGCCACCGTGGATAAGCGTGCGGTCAAAGTAGTGCATACGCGTACCCATTTGGAACGTGAAGAACAGCGGCCCGAGCGTCAAGCAGTTCCAGATCAAGTAGGTGATACCATGACGGAAGCCCTGCTCCACACCGACGACAGCAACGACAGGAACCACCAGCAGAAAGCCGAACTGAAGCGCCCACGAGGTGTTCAACACTCCACCGATACCGAGACCACCGCGGCTCAAGAAGAACTCGTCGAGGCCACTGAGCGCCATGTACACCTTGCCATAGATAAAGAAGTACACGCCAATCACAGTCATGGTCTGGGTGAAGTACCAGCCCAAGTTACCGTAGAACCACGAGTGCAGACGGAAGAAGTCGAGACGAGTCGCCATGCGCATAGCATCACGTGAAGTAACGCACTCGCCGGCACCAGACGACAGCTTCGCTTCGAACAACGCGAGCTGCTGCATACCCACATCACGACCCTTGCCCACCTGAATGAACTCTTCGTGGGACACACGACCGCCACGAAGCGTCGTGTTGAAACCCGCGAAGATATCTTCTGACAAGTTGATACCCTTCGACGCCTTCGCCGTACCACCAGTCGACATCGCGAACAGCTTGTCGAAGATATCAGGGTGACCGTAGTGCTGACGCACATGGTTGAGGGCGAGCATTCGCTGGCCGAGCGACACGAACGACAGCTCCTGGATCGACATGAAGCTCGCCAAGTTGGAGACACCACCAGTGAACACGTGCTCACGGAAACCGATGATCGTCAGCGGCTTCTTCTCGGAGTGGCGGTCCATCGTCGACAGCAGGTTCGGCATCTTGAGGCACTCTTCGAAGTAGCCATCCTGGTTCATGTCCACGCACTGGAGCATCTCGCCACGGGTGAAGATCACAGCGTGGTTCTGGTTCTCCGGCTTGCCTTCCCCAAGGATTGGGTCTCCAGGTAGCTCGACACGGTACACCTCGGCGATGTGTTCACCGTTCGCACGGATCAGCACCGAGAAAAACTTTGGCGGACCCTCCTTCATCTTCTTTGGACCATCAACGTACGCGATACGGAAGCCTGGGTGCTTGCGCAGCAGGTACTCCAGATCAGCCGCTTGCTGGCGCTGCTCGTCCTTCATCTTGCCGTAGATCTGGCATGTACACAGGTAGTTGAACTTCAATGCGACCATTTCGTCAAGGCGCTTGCACATGTTGCATTGGCAGCCGTCCTGGTGCATGACCTCATTGTCCGCGATCTCGAGCCAGTGAAGGAATCGAATGGCGTCCTCATTGTACATCATACCACGCACGGTACGAGACAGCGTTTGGCCACGGTAACTCGCCCATAGCTGCACCTCCTCTGGGCTCTTCTTCAACGCTTCATCCATATCCTTCGCGTGAATTCGCTCCAAGAAGTTCTCCCATTCAGCAGGGTAGATGGTCTTCAGGTAGTACAGCAGCTTGATGCTATCGTCATTCTGAGACGTCAACTCCTTCACCGAGTACATGACGATTTCACTGTAGTACGGCGTTGACACCGTCAGCGAACGGATCTTACGGATCGCCTTCGCGTCAGGCATCTCCATGAACAGCGAGTTGGCAAAGAATCGCAGGCGACGGCGACCTTCCTCAGAGCGCGGCTCGGCGTCAAAGTTGTCCACGGTCAGAAGCTGGTACGCACGAGACACAATGTCAAGCGCTGCTTCCGAGTTGACCAGCTTGTGGAGCTGCACGTTAGCGTATCCTTGGGCGTCCCCAGGGAAGAAAAACGATCGTTGCTTCAGTGGTGTGTCGTTCAAGACTTGAACCAAGTTCTCCTGCTTGCTCAGCACCTTCTTCATCGAGTTCAGAACGGCTTCCATGCAGTCAATGACACGGTACAACGACTTCTGGAACTTGATGTCGTTCTCCTTCGTGTCGCGAGGCACCTCCAGCAACGACTTCATCAACTCAGCAGCGACAGTGCGGCACTCGTCTACGTGTTTTAGCTTGAGACCTTGAAGCAGAGTCTGCTGCGTGGCCATCTCTTCCATGAAGTCGAAGCACTCGTACAAATCACGGTGCTCATCACCGAGAAGAAGCTTCACCACGCGAGACGAGAATCGGTACGACCCAATCACAGACTCCATGCGAAGATCGTCTTTCTGCAGGCGCTCGCGCATCGTGGTTTCCACCTTCTGCATCGCCTTCTCCTTCTTCTTCTTTTCAGTATCGAGCTTGGAGTAGACTGCGGCGCACTCGGTAATGATGTCCAGCGATTCGTCCAGCTTTCCAGCGGTCAGGAAGACAGGAGGGTACAGCTTGCGATCTTCAGTTCCCTTCGCGTCGATCAAGTAGCTGAGCACATTGAGTTCGCGGTCGCTGATGACATCGGCCTCACGCAAGCTCGTCAGGCATCGGTTCCAGGCGATCGCGAATGGGATTGTGCGTTCAAACTCGGCACCAGAGACGCCAGTGATGGATCCAAGAGCTGACGAGGATGACGACACGCGAGAGAGACGATCGTTTCCTTCACTGTCTTGAGTCGTCGTGCTCTCATACTCCTGACTTTCGAGCAAGTTGGAGTACATCTGAGCTTTGACCGTCAAGGGTTTGTCCCCCTCACCCATGGAAACGCGCTCAAACGTTCGGATTGGCATGGTCGAATCCTCGTCTTCCGCAGCAGCATCACCCTTCTTGGTCTTCTTCTTCTTCTTGGCGGGGGTATCATCGCTGGCATCCACAATGTTTGGAACAATCTTGCGGTTGAACTTGCGAGGAATCGACTTGAACGACATGCGCAAGACGCGGAAAGAGCGCAACTCGCCAATGCGAAGGTTGAATCCAGCAAAGGAGCCGAAAATCACCGACAGAATCGCGTAGAAGATCTGCGCATCGTACATGAACACGAAGAACGCCGGGATCCAGAGGAAGAAGATGTAGGCGATGTTGTGGAACGTGATCTGGAGCATGAAGTTGGAGTACTCCAGGTAGTCGTCTTCCCGAGCGTACCAGATGAACAGAGACGTCTCCACTAGACTCTTCACCATGAACTGGTAGTCAAACAGCAGCTTGATCACAAACAGCAGCATCCAGAAGCACGTGTAGCGGCAGAAGGTCTTGAATGGAACTGGAAGCGAACGACCCACGTAGACGGAAGCCATGGCCGAGGTGATCTTGTTCATGAACTCACACACCAACACGAGTGCAAGCATGGCAATTCCAAGCATCATCGCCAACGCTCCTTGGTCCTGTCGCGTTGTCGGGATCGTCGACGTGTCGATGGTGAAGTCCTCACCCTCCCCTTCAGTGGTCAACTTGATGGGCTCTCCCTTGCCAACGCTGAGCAAGCCACCGATCAGATCTCCAATTCGGCCATTCTTGATGAGGCTCTGGAGATCGAGCTGACAAACGTCGCAGTTGAGACGCCCAGGTCCAGGCAGCTTCACGATATCCATCGCCGCTTTCTTCCACTGTGGGATGCACTTGGACTGATCGTAGAGAATCGTCGCAAGCGGGCCGGTATTGCCTTCACCAGTACGCGCTTCGGTCTCGCCGCTTTCCTTGAAACAGCGATCCAGCAACTTGACGTAGCAGCCACAGCGGCCGCTGTTGAGAAGAGTGCACGATGTGAACGGTGCCACAGTGAGCAAGGCCTTGAAATCCAGTGGAATCTCGTCGAACTCGGTACCCGTGTACTCAACACCGAGGCACGTCGCCAGCATCGGGATGATACACACCGGCACCGCCGGGTCTCTTGGGTCTTCGTTGTTGAATCCATTGTTCTCACCGTCGCTTTCTTTCTCGGTGTACGGGATCGTGCCATAGTTGTCATCGATCGTGAGGTTCTTGCCAAAGACCGTGAAGCCTCGCGTCAAGCCATTCGACACCTCCTGGCCATACAAGATTGGAGTGTCCGGGCAGAACATCACCATGTTGACCGAGAAGCCCACCACCGCCAGGAACATCGCGCAGTTGAACAGGAAAATGCGTCGGAACGAAATCAATGCACGCAGCCACGTGCGTTTCTCCAGGAACGTCTTCTTCACGGTCTTCGGTCGGCCCTTTGAGTCCACCTCGCCAAAAGCCTCGGCCAGTGTGGTCAAGTTGTACTTGAGGCACTTTTTGTTCCAGAAGAACTCGTTGAAGTCGTCGTAGTTTCGGATCTCCGTGTGCGAGGCGCGGTCACCCTTGGGGGTCTTCTTGTCGTTGTCCTTCTTCACTTCCGCGTACAGCGGACGAATCACCTCAGCCAAGAAGTCTCCTGGCTGCTTGTCACCACCGCGGGATGAGGCTTGTGGCAGCATGTTGTGCAACAAGAAGCACAGGCACTCTGGTACTTGACGCAGGTTAGCGGCTTCGCCCCACACCAAGAAAAACAGCGCCACGTCCACCAGAGGATCACTCGTGAAGGCTGGCGTCGTTGACACGTACTTGCACCACTTGATGTAGTTGGCGAATACACGGCCATGGAAGCGTGTGATGCCCAACTTGGCCAGCTCCAGCTCGCGCTGGGCGTCCCGCTTGCCGCCACGCGCGTCCTCCGCACCGCCAGGCGTGTCTTCCTCCGATTGCTCCTTGAAGTTGGTGAGCAGCAAGAGCAAGTGCTCTTTCTGGTTCAACACGCTGCCTTCCTGGAAGCCAAACGTCTTCTTGAGTGAGTCGAAGATGTCGCCAATCGCTGACGAGCTACAGAACACAACCAAGTCAGACTAGCTCACTATCCACCCACAGCAAATGCACCCACGTACTTGTTCATGAGCTCCACGACTGGATTGTACACCTCTGGCAGCTTGTCTAACTCGAGGATGTTGTGGCGCACCACGTGCGTCGCCGCGCTGCTTCCGCTGCCGCCACCAGCCGCCGCCGTCGCACTGCGCTCCAGTTGGCTGCGGATCATCTTGACGTAACGCGTCATCTTGTTCGCGACGCGTTGGCTTGCTTCGCGTTCTTCTGGCGTAGGAAACTCCATCTCCAGCGCCTGCTCCATGATCGCCACGGCCTGGCTGAGCTTGACCTCCGCTCCGGCGGTGTCCGGCGGCGTCGCGTTCTGCAGCGCCACACCGGCATTCACCAGCGCCATGGCCTCGTCGCACTGCCGCTTCTGGAGCCGCAGCGCTTGGCTCTGGAGCGCGTCGTCATTGTCGCCGTCACTCTGGTCTCCGCGCGCCATGCTCGTTCGAGGGCGTCGTCCACCTTGCAACTTGCTAGGCTTTCAGCTCCGTTCTTCCGCACGTCTCCACGCCGCTTCTCGCTCTTGGTGCTTGGCCGCTTGTTGCGTACTGAGCTGCGTGCGTGCAACTCCCCTCAGATAAAGGCGCCGCTTCCACGCTGTCTCAATGGTCTTTTGGCTCTTGCAAGTGGTTGGGAGCCGTTTGAGCTGGGGTTCGGAACAAAAGCGGAGCCAACTCAGCTGCAAAACAGCAAAAAGCAACGGGCCGACCCGTCAAACAAAGTGAAACAGGTTGGAGAACCCGCGTCCCCACACTGGAAGGAAACCGCCAAACACTGGGGTGGCAGGTTTGTGTTGGGTTTTGCCAAAACGGGTTCGGGTTCCCTACCCCCAAATCAGGATTGTGAAAATGGATCCCTGTAGAAACCATGGCAAAGTATGGAAGAATCTTTGGAGTGGTGATATGGTTTTAGAAGCCTCTTTGAATTTATGACTGGCTTTTCCTTACGTTGATTGGCTGAAAGATGTCGCTGTGATTTCTCGCTGAGCTGGGTTGGATCTGTGGATTTCAGGATTCCTGATTCAGAGATCCTGAAATGTAGAGATCCTGCCTGCGTCAGGAAGTGTGGCTGTTTCGTGGGGAAACGGGTTTGTCCAACTGGAAACGGGTCTGGCTGCTCGACGGGCCCGTTTATCGTTCAGCGGCAGTCTGTTTTGTATCCATCGCACTCTCACAACACATATTCACTTGAAGTGTTTGATGCAAAATGGCAGCACTCTATGTAAAATATACTTCTTCAACCTCTATAAAAGAATAGTCAGTTTAGTCAATGCGCTCAGTAATGTACTGCAGTCGCTATATTTATACGGTCGATGACAATTGCAGTGACGAGCCACGTCGAACAAAAATGGCGGCAACTTGGCAGCAATGGTCAAGCGACGACGTCGCTGCGTGGCTCGCCAGCGCAGGCTTCTCGCAGTACACAGAGGTGAGCTATGCTTCTCAACACAGTTGCTACGAGGATACTCATGAAGTCGCGGATGTTCTCGCGTTTGTAGATCTTCCGTTCGAATGATATTGCTGGAGGTACGCCATGATAACATTCCAACTCTTCTTGTTTCTCATGTTCCGTTGCTCACCCATTGGCGTTTTCGTAGATATCCTACCTGAATTGACCAACGAGGTACTGCGTGATGATCTGGGGATCGCGGTGTTTGGCCACCGCTCGCGGATATTGAGTGCTGTGCGGTCGTTGATGAATGGACCACCCCCAGGCCCCGAAACCCCAGTGGTCACCACTCCGGCGCCTGTAGTGGAAGCCCCACCTACGCCTCCTCCGTCTGCTTCAAAGACTGCGTTGGATTTGGTGGTGCTTCATGCAGCACCTCTCGTGATTCGAGATGGCAAGCGACTGTATACGATGGAGAAGCTGGACCTGGAGGCGGAACGCCGCGCGATCACGAACTCGCTTCTCCACGATATCCGCCACAAGTCCATCCACGTGCAGTTTGAAGTCGCGACCGCTGATGTATTGCGTCGCGTGATGACTGCGTCGACATGCCGAGTACGTTCGTTCTCGCTGCCTCTATGGAGTACACATTTCTGACCTGCTCTTTCGTGATTGTAGGTGCTGCACTTTTCTGGACATGGACTCGGCACTAAGCCAGCACTATGCTTTGAAGACGGGATCGGTTGCACGCATCTCGTCACGCCTGAGATCTTGCGGGACTTGACCTTTGCAGGAAGTGGCCACCACAGTGGAGCGCGGCCGACCGAGACACAGCTGGTGTTTGTCAACTCGTGCCACAGCGAAAACGTCGCGAAGGTTTTCCTGGAAGCGGGCATTCCACACGTCGTCGCCGTACGTGAGTTCATTCAATTGCCCGTATGGTGTTGAGACTTACATGTTCATTTCGTGCAGGTGCATTCCGACTCTCTTGTTGTCGATGCATCGGCTACGATGTTTGCCAAGCACTTCTACTTGTCGATCTTCTCCGGCAACACAGTGCAAAATGCGTTCAATGTCGCTCGGGCGTTCGTGCGCACGCTGCCATCACCCAGTCGCGGTGTCTGCTGTTGCGCGTATGACAGTTCTATGGATTCTACAGTCTCTGATCATAATCTGACGACGTCCGTGGTTGGTTGCTGTAGGCATCTCCATGAACCAGACTGCAAGTGGCGGAAATCTGGGTCGCGCCACACGCACCACGTACCAGACCAGTGCTGCTGCAAAGGCCACATACTACGGTTTCCTCATGACGAGTCTTCCAAGTTCTTGCTTTTGGGCGGCGACGGGCGGCCAAACGCCCATGATGTGGTACTGTTCGGCAAAATTCCTGATGGCCAACTACAAGATCACACTGTGCAGACCAAGGCGATGATTCCATCGTTGCACGGACAGGTACGGAATCAATGAGTGCCTGTGGACAACCAGGTTGCGGCCTATACTGATGCAGTTGTGCTGTCTGATAGTTCATCGGGCGTGGCATCGAGACGTACTTGCTGGTCAAATCGTTGCGAGATAATGCCGTCACGACATGCATCGGGGCTCCAGGTATTGGCAAGTCCTCGCTCGCGATTGCTGTTGCTCACTTTGCGCATAGCCGGCGGTTGTTCCCAGGAGGAGTCTTTTACGTCGACCTGGAAGGTCAAAAGCTATCGAGCGTGCGCTATTCAATCGCGCAGTGCATGGGCATCGCAGCCGCTGAAACAGACGAAGAAATGTTCGCGGAGATCGGGTAGGATTCACTCTCGTGAACATTGATTGGATGCGCTTGCTGATCCAATCAACTTGAACAGGTCTCGGCACTGCTTGCTAATCCTCGACAAAACTGAAGAGCTTCTTGACGAGGACGAGTTGAAGACTCAACAATTTCTCAGTCGACTCGTCGCGTTGGCTCCTCGGCTCAGGCTACTGCTGGCGTCGCGACGGATCCCCCACCTTCCAAACGTGACGTCGTACTCGCTTTCGCTCACGCAGCTGCCAACGCACTTAGCGGTACGAATTTCTCGTGAGTTGCATCCTACTAAGATCCCCTGACGTGTTGTACCTCGTATTTGCTGCAGGTGGACTTGTTACGGCTTATGGCTCCAGGGTGCCCAACTGCCGCCGCAGAACGCCTAGCAAGGCTGTGTGGGGGTCTCCCACTAGCAATTCGTATTGTGGGTCGGGCGTTGGCAAACGCTCGATCTACAGTGACACCAGAACAAATGATCGAGCACCTGGAGGTATGCTTTGGACCACTGCAGTACTGCCTCCACCTTCTCATGAGAACGACCTCAAATCCTCACACCCTCAATTTGTAGGGCGACGAGCACCGGCTCGAGACGATGAAAGAACTCAACCAAGTCGGGCAGCGTGAATGCGTTGATCGCTGCATCCGCTCTTCGTTCTCACATCTCGAAGAGCCACTTCGCCTCGCGTTCATGGCGCTTGGATTTTTCCGTGGCACGTTTGATATTGCTGCAGTGGAAGCAGTCCTAGATACACTGTCTGGCACGAAATCACTGACCGCTCGATCCATCGCCCACTCCAACTCCAACTCCACTTCGTCTTCGTCCGCAGCGTCGAGTTCGCTTTTTCCGTCAGTCTACTCACGTTCCAGTAACAAGCTATTCGACGATGACGTGGAGTCGACGACAGGGCTGGGCACAAAGCTAGCTGAAGCCGATGGATTCACGCACGAAAACGATGGTGTCTTCACGCGAGACTCGTACAATCTACTCGATTTCGAAAGCCCAGAAGAAGCTCAAGCACGCACAGTTTCTGGTACGTGTTATAACGATACTTTGGCGTTTACTACGTATCCCAGCTTGACTGATCGAATATTGACTGCTTGGCTGTAGTTGCTTCTACGTCAACCGCTCTGAAGCAGCTCCATCAATGGTCCCTTGTTGAGTATGATGCTGGCACGAAGCGATATCGCATGCACAACCTGATCCAACTCTTCGCAGAAGAAGAAGCTTCACGTCTGGGGGACCCCTCATATCCGGAAGGCGAACATCAATCGTTTGAGCTCGGCAGAGAAGTAGTGCTGACTTGGAGACGGCGGTTCATCCGTCACTACTGTGTGGTAGTGGCGAATGCATCCCATTCCTATCGGTATGACGGTGACCTCAGCCATTTCGACAGTGAACGAGCAAACATCGAGTCTGCGATTCGCATCGGGCAGCTACTCACCGTCCAGTCTATCGATCGCATGCGTGAGCTACGTCGCCAAGAAAAGGAACAACAACTCGAACGAGAAATAGCTCGCGATGGCTTCTCGCCAGCGGAATCGTCTCAAGAATCGAGTGAATCTTCTTCGTGTCGTGCCCTCTTCGACAAGTCGGCGCTCGTCGACGTGCTCATCTACTGCAATCTCGTCACGCGGTCGCGTTTCATCTTCCGCACTCGCATTGAGCCGAAGCGTCGTCTGCAATTCCTCTCAAGCTGTTTGCAAATGGCTCGTGAAACGAGATCGCTCTACTGTACGTGTGGCTGCTCGGAGAACGACCCAGCGAATCTGCTCTGGGATATTGACGACGTCAAGCATGATCGCCCGCTCGGAATTCTGGATGAATTCCCCACGTTTCACCAGCACGAGCCGACAACGGAATGCAAACTCGACTGCTCATGTCCTGGCGTCAAGGAGTTGATTGGCCTTGAAATTCTTCTCCTGATCGACCTCGGGTATGCCTCGTGTGACAGCGCTGACTGGATCGCGGGCGAGTACTACTACCTCGAGGTGCTTCGGCTGCAACGTGACGTCCTCGGATGGGGAGAGAACGCTCAAGTCGCTGAAGTTTTGAACCAGTTTGGTATCTGCCTCAGCTCTGGGTGGGGTTGCATGGCCTACAACGTTTGGCTGCTGCGTCATGCTGAGAGATTGCTAACCGCTGGATTGAAAGTTCGCGGTCGCGTCCTCGGCGAGAACCATCCCGACTACGCTACAAGTCTGAACAACCTCGGCAACTTTTACAAGAACGCGAATCCAAGCAGACCATCCTCGGCGTCTCGACGCCACTGTAAGCCTGAGAAAAAGCCGTGGGGACGCAGACAAGCGGACGAGCAGTCTCAATCATCGGCATCAGCAGTCTCCGACGTATGCTCGACTACAACGGCAGCTACTGACGTGACGGAAGACTCGACGGAGAGCAACATGCGCAACGTCGAGAGGCTATATAGAGACTCGCTACGGATTCGGGAGGCAACGCTGGGCCAGCGTCATCCACACGTTGCGCAGAGTCTCAACAACTTGGCGCTCTTCCTCATTTCGCGCGTCGAACAGAAGAAGATCATGTGAGTATCGCTCACTCGTTTGCTGGCATGACGATGCCACGTTTTTACACGCTGATGTTCAATCCAGGGACGTACGAAATGCAACCATCTTAAGCGAGATTGAAGGCCTGTACTCGAGGGCTCTTGCTATCCGCCGCGCAACGTTGGGGAATTCGAGCTTCGAGACAGCTGCGACACTGAACAACATCGGCAATTTGAAGCGTTTGAAGGTACGAGTGAGGCCTCATTATTGAATTTGTATGCAGAAGAGCGACTAATTGGAGTCGTGTGCTTAATCAGGGTGATTATAGGGGTGCTGAAGAGTATATCCGCGAAGCAGTACGAGTGATCAACCGATTTGATGCTGAACGCAGCCCCAGGGCTGCGCGGATGTACATCAACTTGGGGCGGCTCTTTAAGGATCAGGAGCGATGGGACGATGCGATCAAGGCGTACGAGACCGCTAGGAATATCCGACAACGGTGGTTCCCCGACTCTCGCGATGTCGGCGCCTGTCTCGGTAAGAGCTGCCACGCACTTCTAGCTGCATCTCCACGATCGCTAACGATGGATTGCTTAGAACAAATCGGCAAGTGCTTAGTGCTGAAAGGGTGCGAGAAAGAAGGCCGGGAGCTCGAGGAAGAAGGGCGGCGCATGAAGAAGCTGGGGATCGCCGCGATCCCAGACTCGACTAGTCGAAGCAATGTCGACGGCAGCGGCAGCCAGTCATCTCCATTCACGTTCATTAGGCTCAAGATTGTGGACGTGATCCCTCGTGAGGTTCGAACAATGCTGCTGCTGATGTTTGCCTGACTGGAAAATAGCAGTTCTAACAATTGCTGGCCTCCCGTCTAGGTCATCATGAATCGGAAATTCAACTTCCCAGGTAAGCTACTGGGCGAGCGAGGCATCCACATGAAGCGGATCGACGCGATCACATGCGCGAACGTGCGATACGTAGGCCCGTGGCCAGCCACTCTCGGGAAATCCACCACCATCGAGAACACCCGGCGACTTGCTGACGACGCAGAGATCCAGATCACAGGCGCCACGGACTTGGTGAGGATACTCTGATTACTTGTGTCTATCACTGAGATCGAGGAGACTCACTGCCCATGTTCACAGGCCCTTGAGCGAGCGAAGGAGCAGTGCATCGTCCATCTCAAGAGTATCGCTACAGAGTTCGAGCTGTTCACTGAGCAGCACCATGGACCGTAACCTGGCGGGTCGGTCGTAAATCCACAGCCACGGATGAAAGCCATTTTGTTGCGGGCGGGGATTTCGCGTTCTGTTCTTGACTTCGGGATCCAAACGACGGTGGGATCCAAAGCGGATGGGTTCATGCCAGATGGGTGCAAAACTCTTACCGCCACCATCCACGGTGACTGGTACCACCAATTCAACCGTTTTGGTTGGCCCTAGCCCTGATTCAACACCACAACAGGAAGCGTCGTCTACAACTGGCCAATCAGAGAGACGGAATTGTTGTTTGGATCGCTGGTGTGGGTGTTCAATGAGGCGGGAGGATCCAGGAGGGGTGAACAGCCCTTCCAGAAGGAGATAAACCGGGGATCGGACGGATGTCACAGACTCTCGCCGGAGGCGACGTCATCCGGTGTCCCACTGTAGATCGAAGTGGTGGAGAATTCACTTCCTGCGGCAACTCGCGCCCCTCCGTGTCCCCCACAAGAATCCGTCGCTAGCACACTGGCGGAGGGTCCCCTGGCCCCAATGCGCAGACTCTTCATCCACCCACAACCAAAAGGGTTGTGTGCGGGATGAATTGCATGGTATCTTACGGTACTGTACTGTGTGTGGGCGATCCGCCGTTGCAGTTGGGACGCCATTCGCGCATTTGCCTCCAAGTGATCAAGACCAACACAAGACCAAGCAAGTGACTGACTAATCCACGATGGCCCGCGGAAACAGCACCCGCGATCGCAGCCCCTTGCTGCAGTATGGATCCGAGTCTGGTAATATGTGTCCGGTGTCTATTGGTGGCGGGTGATGCGGCTGAGCTGACGATGTCGATTGTGTTTGTACAGAGGAAGTTCTGCCGTCGCGCTCGCAGCACACGCGCAGCAAGCGCAGCTTCTTCAAGAAGCCTACGTTCTTCTACGTGGTGAACGGCGTCGCGGTGGTGGCGCTCGTGGGCACGTGCGTCTCGATGCACAACACCATCTCGCGTCTGCAGGCCGAGGTAGGCACCAACGCTGTGCTGCCCCACCTGTATGTTTTGCTCTCCCTTCACTGTGGAATAGTTCCAAAGTGTGATGCTGACGGGTGGTTATGATTTGGATGTTGTAGGGAGTTTGTGACCAGCGACAACGCCAAGTTTGCCGGGAAGGTGGACCGCCTGCCGATGGCGATGCTGCCGTCCAAGTTCGCGGTGGACTACGTCACGCCTCGTCAGAACCAGGCGCAGCGTGGCACGTGCTGGGACTTTGCGACCGTCGGCTTCTTGGAGCAGTCGTACCGCGAGAACGGTGTGAAGAACGGATGGCTCGCAGAGGACGAGTACGTTGCGTTCTCGGAGCAGGCGTACGGTGCCGAGATCTTGAAGCTGTGCACTGGCCCGGCGGACTCGCCGCAGCAAAAGGCCTGTCGTGTTGCCGGCGATGCGGTGTGGGAGAACTCGACTGAAGGCGGCGAAGTTCCAGTGCTGTACTACCTGCGTGAGGGACTGAAGAACTCTGTCTTCCCTGAATCGGTCTGCACGTACTACACGCATGATGGAAACGACACGCTGTGCCCAGGCATGGAGCCTGCGCGCGCGAAGAACCCTCTCAAGTTTAACGTCAAGGTGAGATTGCTTATTCCTATGCCAAAGAGATATCTCGGCATATACTGACTTTTTTTCCTACAGAGCATGGAGACCAAGTACGAGGACATGTCTGTCCGTGAGCACTTGTTCCGCAAGAACCAAGCGATGCCGCTGTCGACTCCCGTTGCGATGACGACCCACTACTACCCGTGCATCGGATCGTTCGCGACTGACCGTCACTGCCAGCCAGAAACGTGCACGCTGTGTCCACCAGACATGTCCATGACGACTTGCTGCGTGCCGCTCAAGGGTGGCAACAACCGCAACATGGAGGGCGAGTTCTTCAGCCACCGCGGCATGTCGATTGAAGGAGGTCACGCTATGGTAAGTGGAGACTTCATTACAAACGGTCCACTGCATTGTTTGAACTCATGCGATTGATTCTGCTATAGCTCCTTGTCGGCTACAACGACGCTTACCGCACCCGTGATGGATTCACCGGAGGATTGATCGTCAAGAACTCCTGGTCGGATGGTCCAAGCCAGGGCAGCCACTCGTTGGCTTACTGGATGCAGGAGGTGTCGGACTGGGAAGAGCGAACGGTCTGCCCGAACAGCTACAAGTACGTTTTTCCTTCTGATCCCTCGCGCGATTACGGGCTGACTAACTGATGACGCTGTCGTGTAATAGCCCTGTAAACTGGTACCAGTGCGGCAATGAAGGCATCAACGGTCGTCGCACTTCGGGCGAGAGTACTGACACGTACAACGCCGGAGTTGAGGCTTGTCTGACCGAAGAGACCCAGACTTTTGCGACGACCAACGTGCAGCCGCTGCACCTCAAGTGCACGGACGCCACGCAGTGCAAGACTGATGGCGACTTCGTGTACTTTGTCCGCAACACGACCGACTGGGGCGACCGCATGAGCGTCATGTGCTTGTGGGAGTACTCGGCTGAGCAGCACCTCTCCCGCGAAGTTTGCCTGAAGCCAATGCTCGAAGCGGCCATCGCCCGTACCCTCCGGTAAGCTGCTCGTTTCTGAATCATCTTGCGGAGCAGGCCAGCAAAACTAACTGATATCTTCTTGTGTGATTATGCAGCCCTGTTCAGGACGAGATCAAGGAGAACGACACGGACCGCTGTGGCTTCTACTTCATCCCATACGAGGCTCTCCGCGCGTGGATCGCTCAGTTCCAGGGCTTCTTCGTCAACAGCTTCGACCTCGAGTGGGACCCTCAATCGTACTCGGCGAACGCCGACCTGTCCGGAGACCTCGACTACTCGCTGCTCAAGGAGTCCACCAAGAAGCAGAACACCAGCAACTTCCTCGGCCCATTCCCGTACGCGTCGGTGGTCCGCAAATTCAACCTGTAAAGCCAAGCTCCGCTACAAGCAACCAGCTAAGCAGCACAGTCGACCGTAATTGACGTCGCAACCAGGTCATTCAACTCCAACACAGTTGTCAATAATACTTTTACGCAAAAGAGTTTTGTTTTGTTCGTTATTGATCCCAACTTCAACATCGGATTGCGCATTTGACGTTGCACTTCGAGGAGGGAAAAAATACCGGTACTGCACCGGTATATCACTGTCTCGATTTTTCGCCATCTTTTTGGCTGAAAAGTTTAGCAGGAGGAGCAAAAAAGCGCGGGCGCGACGACTGGCAAAGCGCAATTATTCGTCCTCTTTCGTTCGGCACGATCACTTCTCGCAGCTGAAGGTGCGCGTGAGGAGAGCTGACGGAGACGAGAGGCGCACGGCGACAGTGCGCAGTATCCATTTCGCTGCACAGCGTCCATTGCTGTGGCGGTGCGCGTGCGATTACAGCCACCCACTTGGCTTGTTAACTGTGAAGAGACGACGAAGGCAAGCAACCAGTACTGTTCCACCGAAGTCAGTACCGGTACTGTTGAAGACGTCAAGGAGCAATGAACGTGTTGTTTGTGTGCACGAGCAACACGTGCCGCTCGCCCGTGGCCGAGCTGTTCGCGGTGGAATGGCTCAAGCGCCGGACCGACATGGACCGCAAAAAGCAAGAAGAGAAGGGCATTCGCATCCATTCAGCCGCGTGAGTTCCTTGCATCATTGGTTTTTATCCATCTTGCTGAGGTTCGCATTGGCTAACGTTCAACACTTCTTTGCTGCGCTTGGCTGTTTGATTTACCTTCTAGGATCACGGATGTGTTCGACAAGCAAGGCTCACCGGCTTCTACGCATTCGATCAACGTGATGAAGCAGTACCAAATCGACCTCTCGATGCACCGCTCGCGACTACTGAAGGAGGAACTGTGTGAAGAGGCCGACTACATCGTGTGCGTATCGATGGGCCTCCGCGATAAGGTCCTCGAGATGTTTCCGCGGATAAAAGACATGAAAGGCTCGCTGTGCACGCTTTCACGCGACGTGCCCGACCCGTGGCACATGGATTACGACACATACATGGAAAACGTGGCTCACATGGAGGAGCTGGTGAGCGAGTTCATGGGCAACACCTTCACCTTCTAGGTCTCCTCGCAGTACCGTACCGTACGAGCCTCCATGGCGAGACGACTGGCCACTCACTTCCCTCGCTTGTTCATAACGGTCATAGGCTGTGTAATTTAAACCAATGTATGCCGTCACCAATCCTTTTGAGCCCGCATTAAAATGCGGGCTCGACATTCTCGGTTGCCGATGGTAAGTTGCTGTCTGTGGAAGACACTGCTGAGATCCCATTCCGCTCGATCGGATCGGGGTGGAACCTGTGATAAGGTATATCCGTCGAATATGTATTGCATAGTGCAACCTGCATGCTGGTATCCGGTTACGCGGTTACGTTTTGCCAACAGTTGGACAGAATCTCGTGGGGGTGCGCCTCCAGTGAGCGGATGTCACCCAGCACCCTAGCCGCAGATCCACAACGTGACGACAGCGTTGCAAGAATCAGACTTTTGCACGGTGTCAGCAGCCGTTTGACCTAACCACGCTCGATTTCAAGTTGCATCTGTCTGAGGTTTTTTTTCTTTCTTGGCAAAATCCCAAGACGCGAGATCCCAAACATCCAGCCGCAAACTCGCAGAATCACAGTCTGGGAAAAGTCGCGGGAGTCTGCCCGCATTTTAGCCGACTCCAATTGGGTGCAAAAAGGGATCAGCCTCTCCCTCCGAGACTGACTGCAACGCCAACAAAACGGGGTAGAGAGCACGGGAGACACAAGCTCGGTTCGGCATGGGAAGGCTGAACCTTTTCGTCGGTCGGACTGTTGCTCTGTACCAGAGCAGTTCGCGTTTTCGCCAACAGAACCCACTCGCGTCACCCCACCTCACTCGCTGCCACGCGTTCTGACAATTTCCGCTCAGCCCCAACGAGTGTAAGTGCTGCCAACACATTCGCGCTTTTTGTTGGCTCAGCTCCTCGTCGCCGACACCAACACCATCAACAAAACCTCTACGAGCACTCGACACTCGAGCTCCCGTTCGCATCCACCCACCCACACAAACAAAATGGTTGGATTCCTGCGCAAGAAGAAGTCCGATAAGGTGCTGCTCGGCGACGAGACGGTGTTAGAGCGCAAGGGCCGCGTGGATGGCGCGAGTCTGCTGGACGACAATGGCGAGGCCACCCACGGCACGCTGTACAACCAGAACAAGCTGCCGCTGAAGAAGGGCGGCCGCAAGAACAGCGATGAGGAGAACACGGCGCCGCAGAACCAGTCAGCGCCGCAATACCCACCGGCCAACTACCCGTACGGCCAGACGTACCCTCCACAGAGCGGCTTCGGATACCCACAGCAGCAGCAGCCAGTGGGCGCGTTTGGTCAGCCTTCGAACGGCTTCGGCGGCAGCGGTAGCTTCAACAGCCGAGGCAACTTCGGCCAGTCGGCGCAGCCACCACAGCAGCAGCAGTACCCAGCGCAGTACGGTGCGAGCCAACCTCAGTACGGCAGCAACCAGCCTCAGTACGGCAACAGCCAGCCTCCTCAGTACGGCAGCAGTCAGCCTCAGTACGGCAGCAACCAGCCCCAATACGGAAACAACCAGCCTCAGTATGGAAACCCAGCGCCACAGTATGGCAACCAGCCGCAGCAGTACCCAGTGCAGTACGGCAACTACCCACCGCCACCACAGCAGCCGCAGAAGAAGTCGTCGTTTTTCCGCATCCCAGGATACGGCAAGAAGTAACAAGTGTCGCGCCCCATTGCGGCAGCAAGGGATGGTGTCGGCCGCTTTATTATTGACGATCCTGGACGCCGTGTTGACCGAGCAAGCAGGAATCTCGCGCCTCCAATGGACAGATACAGTAGTAGATTTCTTATGTGTTGCATCTGCGTTTGTTGCGTACCGATCTCAAATGAACTGATTGAAAATTGCCGACTTCGTCCCACCCATCTTTCTATTCTCTCTTCGACAATTCATGCAGATCTCCAGGAATCTCGACGCATTGCTCGAGGAATAAGCGGTATGGGATCAAGTGGTGTGTGAATGTTCTTCTATTTCGGGCGATAAGTTGACAGTATCTGACATGCATGAGAAGCAGCGCGGGGCCTGGAAGCCATGCTTCTCTAGTGAATGTTCTGGAAGAGACGGATGGAGCCATCGGCGCCGCCCGTGGCAACCCACGGCAGCACAGGGTGGAAGGCGACGCTCATGACGCCGAGACCACCGGACACTTCGTGGCCGCGAAGAATCTTGAGCGGCACAATCAGCGGGTTCTTCATCAGGTCCCTGTTGCAACACACCCATCCCATAATCAGATTCAAAGATCTCCATCCAATCATCGAGGCGCAAGTGGCAACTTGAAGCCCCAACGGCAAATCAGCACAGCAGTACGTACGAGTAGACCATGGAGTGGAAGATGTGGATGGTGCCGTCGTCCGAGGCCGAGGCCATCAGCGGGTACTTGGCATGGTACGCCACCGAGCGCACGGCCTTCTCGTGGTACTTGAGCGTCTTGAACGGCATGGACGACAGATCCAAGTCGAACCAGCACAGACGACTGCATGGCACGGAATCACCAACAAAAGCGAGAAGTTGATGAGCACAAATCCAACAAAGCAACCGCCAACAAAAAAGGATCCAAAACTCAACGTACCGGTCGTAACTGCCGATGATCAAGTGATCGCCACTTGGGTGCACAGCCATGCTCGAGATCCACTTCACACCCGAGGAAAGCTTCTTGACCTGAGAACAAGAAAAAAAGAGAAAGAGAAATGCGTCAGATCACAAAATCCAGAGAACGAAATTGCGACGGCACAAAAGCGCCAACGCCAACGAGAATCAAGGGGTGGGCACGTACCATGGCCTGCTTGACGAGGTTGTAGATGCGCACGTGGCGCTGCGTGGCGTGGAAGAAGAACGGCTTGGACGGGTGGAACAGCACGGCCTGGACCTGGCCCACACTCTTGGTGAACGGGTTCTGCGTGCGGCGCTTTGAGATCTGGTGGATCAACACCGCCGACGCGTTGGCACCTGGCGTCATGGTCGACAGGTAGTCGCCCTTGTGGTGCCACGTGATGTCCTTCACATCCGACGTGTGGTGGAGCACGATACGGATACCCGTGCCCATGCGGCGCTCGAGCCAAGGACGCGCGTTTGGCTGCATCTTGTGCTTGTCCTTGGTGCCGCTGTAGAAGCGCCAGGTCACTGGCATCTTCTTCTTGACGGCGTCGGCATCCACCGTGGCCTCGTCCTCGTCGATCACGACCTCCTCGCCATCGCCGTTGATCTCGGTCGAGATCGAGTCGTCGGCATCGCCCACGAGAGCGTTCGTGAGCTCGGTCTGGTCTGCGCTGCCCGTGCCCGTGGCGATCAGGAACACCTTCTTGGCGGCCGCAACAGCCAGCAACTGGTGGTCGCGGTTTGGATTCCACACGACCTTGTGCACGATGGCACCGACGTTGTACGTCTGCACGCAGCGGCCGGTCTCGACTTCCCAAATTCGGACAGTGAAGTCGTCCGAGCCAGAGGCCAAGTACTGACCGTATGGGTCGTAGGTGATCGAGCGCACGCGGCCAGTGTGGCCCTTGAACACAAGCGCCAGCGTGTTTGGGAACGGACGCAGGTCGCGTGGCTTCGGCAGCTCAGGCACAAGCGACTCGGGGTCGATGTTGAGCTTACGCTTGTTGACACGTGGGCACAGATACAGGTCCAAGCAGCGCTCGAATCGTTCGCGCACAAAGTTGGAGTAGCCCGCGACCTCACGCAGCGACTTGAACTTGCGAGGGATGAAGTTGGTCTCACGGTCCTCCGGATCCATCTCTTCCCACGCACGACGCTCCTCCTCCGTGAAAAGGTATTCCTCTGGCGGGTTGTACGATTCAATGTGGCCTGGCAGCGGCATCTTCGGCGCCTGCACCTGAGCTGGTCCCTTGCGGATAAGCGCCTGGTCGTCCTCCTTCCAGATCTGGTACACCTCCGGCTTCTTCTCTGGCTCCTGGTCGAGCTTGATGCGGCCTTCCTTGATGCCCTTGATGATCTTCATCACCTTCATGCGCTCCCACTTGGACGGCACGAACGCGCTCTTCGGCTCCTGGTCGTTGCCCATCGCGTGGATCTCCTTGTCGGCCGTGTAGATGTCGACGTAGTCTGGGTACGCTTCGAACTCTGGGTGAGCAAACGCACCGGCCTGGATACGGCGAATGATCTCCATCTCGCGGTCCGTGAGCACAATCTTGCGGTCGTTGTAAGCGTCGTACACCGTGCGGCTGCAAAAAGATCACACAGAAACATTAGCATAATAGATCCATCATCCACATGAGAGAGTTTAGCGGATACGCACTCGTAGTTTGGGTCGTCCATGGCAGCGATGGCATTGTCGATACCGTCCCCGCCAGTGTTCGACTTCATGATCTTCTTGCCCGACACATCGTAACCGATGTGGTCGTACTCGTCGTACCAGCGAAGCGGCACGTTACCGATCGTGTTGATGTTTTCCTAGTCCAACAAAAGCATCATCGTCAGCCAAATCGCGCACACTCCGATCAATCACTACCCGACTCACTTCATCATCCGACGACATGTCATCCACGTGGATCTGCGACGCAAGCTTGAGCGAGCCATCCTCACGCATCTGCTTCACTTCGGCTTCGCGGTCAACAATGAAGCGACGCGCCTTGGTCTCGGCATCGTTCAGCTCGTCTTCCTCGTCGCTGCCGGCTTCCTCCTCTTCGGACGACGAACCCTGGTCCTCGAACTCATCATCGCTGCCTTCATCATCCTCATCGCCATCCTCGGCCTCATCATCTCCATCCTCCTCTTCACCGTCCTCATCGTCGTCCTCTTCCTCGTCGTCGACTTCCTCTTCGCTGCTCTCGGTCTCACTCTGCACCGCGGCCTTCTTGCTCTTGGCAACGGCCTTGGCTGGCGTCTTCGCAGGCGCCACCTTCTCGGCCTCCACGATCTCCTTGTGCTTGGTCACACTAGCGGCGCTGCTCGCCTTCAGCGGCGTCGAGCTCTTACGCGATCGCGCCATGGTGCCCGGGTCGTTGGAAAAACTTGCTGGTCAATATTGGAGCCAACTCCTTTTTTGTTGGCGTTCCAAGCGCCAACACCAACGCCAACCAACAGAATTGACCCCACAACCTTTCATACTTCTGACAGCTACCTGTACCACAATTCGGGTACCACTGACCACAACAGTGATTATACTGTATTTCATAGTCTATATCAGTAATATCTACCCCAGCTGCAAGGCGGGACTGTTTCTCACTGTCCGCACTAAGTACGATCTTTGGCCGTGGCCTGGGGGATATTTGCACGAGCGGCGTTGCCGGCAGTGGCTTCAAGAGGCGAAGCGCGAAGACGAGAGCTGCTGGACGCACGGCGAGAGCGAACTGTAGACATCTCCTGCTGCATCGCATCACGCACCCGAGCGGCGTTCCGTGTAGACCAAGCGAAGGGCCTTCGATCCAGTGCCCTGTGAGCGTCAGAGGGTCTGTGGTCGTGCCGTGACGAGCCTCTCTACAATTTACACGTCGACTCCGCGGCGCCGTCGCTTGTCGCCGTCTTACTACTACTCCTCCAGCGCTAGAGCACCTTCCGCCGCGAGAATGAAGGCGCCACGCGCTTCATGTGAAGGCTACCTGACGCTGCGCACGAGCCCGTCGTCGCCGCCGCCCATGCTGCGTCGGTACTGCTTCCTCGTGGGCACGTCGTTCTCGTACTACAGCACGCAGGAGGACGCGTACCACATGCTGCGGCTCAAGGGCGAAGTGGACGTGCTCGGTGTCCAGGAATGGGACGGCAAGGGCAACATGCACATCTACCAGAACGGCTTCCTGTTCGCGACGGCCCAGAACAAGGTGTTCTACGCGTACGCCGACACGGCCATGGAGAAGGAAAAGTGGTTGCGCGCGATCCAGATGACCGTGGAGACGACGATGCCGCGCCTGTCGCCGTCGTGGGCGTCCCATGGGTCCGGAATGGTCGAGTCGTCGTCGCCCAGTGGAGCCGTTCCAGTCAACGAAGCCGATGGATTGACGTGTAAATGTCCACACTGTAAGGCCGGTGCGGACGGCACACCTGCGCCACCACCAGCGGTGATGCTGTACAAGTGCCACAACTGCGACGTGTTGTTCTGCGAGAAGTACACGACCAACAAGGTGCCGCTGCCGCATCGCTCGTACTACTACGCCAAGCGGGTCTGCGACCAGTGTTACGAGGCACAAATGTACCTGAACTACCTGCGCGCGATGTCCGAACGACTCAAAGCCGGGATCTGCCTGTACCCCAAGCCGTTGAATGAAGAAACACCGATCGAGCTGCTCATGCCCAAGCGTCCGATGCACACGGAAGCCGCGCAGATCGCGATCGACATGCTGAAGAAAGGCAACATCACAGCCGAAGAGTGTGAAGCTATTCTGCGCGCGGACCGACGATTCCTGGACCACACTGTCGACCACCCAGAGTTACCGCTTGACCTCAAGATTCTGGGCCTGCACCGCGAATTCCGAGCCCGAAGCTTCGGCGTGTACCGCGCGGTGATCTTGCTGCATCGCCACTTGGATAGTGATCCGCTGTTGTTCAAGCCGATCGTGGAGCGGTTGCTGCATTTCTCGTACACGCGCATCAACCAGGTCGAGTTCTACTGGCCGCAGATTGTCCACGCGTATTTGAGTGTGCCGATGTTCGACTTTGAGAAGATCTTTTGGCTCGACGAGCTGATTCTGTCGGTCTGTACGCGCTCGATCCACCTCGCACTGCTGTTGCGATGGCAACTGCAAGGCGCGCTCGAAGATTCCTTCAACCCGTACGCGCCACGCGAGATGCAAGATAAGTACGCCCGCGTCGTGCGTCTCATGGTCGAAGTCGAGCAGGAAGTCGTGGGCACAGATCTCAGTGCGATCCTCAGTATGGAAACGAAAGAGCAGTCAACGAAGAAGACCCAACTTCCGACGCCGTCCCCTGAACAGCTTGCGCAGATCTACAAGCTCTCGGAAGAGATCGCGCATTATCGAGCCAAGGCGGTCGCAAGCGCTGCTCAGAACAACGGCAACGCGGTATACTTTGCACCGATGTCGCCTTCAACACCTCATGCGAGCTCCCATGCTGGCGACAGTGAAAGCGACTCCCGCTTCCGAGATTTTTCGCGCTTCCAGCAGCATTTGCTCACACCAAAAGAGGACTTTGGCTCGCTGTTTCCTAACGACGACCACGACACGAGACCTGCGACGATCGAGGAGGAGGACAACTTGGACAAGCAGCCGACGAGCATCTTCAGCGGACCAGCCCGTCGCATGAGTGCTGCGGAGAAGAGCGTCCTTGCCCAGCATTTTGCCGACGAGTGTGATTTCGTGGAGCAGATTACCGACATTGCCGAGGCACTTCGTTTCGTGCCATCAATTGCGGAGCGGAAAAAACTCTTGCCCAGCTACTTGGAGAAGATCCGCTTACCCCCGATGGCGTACGTGCCACTGGTGAAAGCTACCGACCCCTTCGAGCGCATCGTTCGTATTCCGACCAAAGAAGGCACGGCGTTCTCCACGAAGGCTCGTGTGCCAATCCTGTTGATATTCGAGGTGATTCGAGGAAACTTCTTCAGCAACAACGACCCGATCCTGTCGCCAGTGTCTCCGCGGAGAAGCTGCTATGCTAGCAGCGATGCAATTACAGCCAGCGGAATGGACTATGTGGAAGATGAAGAAGTGGGGCGTCTTCTTCGCCACCAGAACTCCAATGACCTCGCTTCGGTAGCGGACACTGACGATGACGACAGCACTCGAGCGAGCATTGTAGTTGAACTCAAGGGTAATGCTCGTCATCTTCCTGTCCCAGAGACACCAGCAGACCTTCACGGCCTGGTTGAAACACCAAAGACCAGAGAAGCACGTCTTGATACTGTGGGAGAGTTTACAGAGACGCCTGATTCGAGCGACGCAAGTGGTTCCCGTCAGATGGATATCGATTTGTCGCCTGCAAACCTGACACTAGAAGCAATCCAGCGAGAGAATGACCGTCGCAAGGACCTTGAAGCAGCCTTCGGCGAATCGTGGGCCTCAAAGCGAAAGCGTATGCTGGAGGCGTCTCCGTATGGTCATCTCCCTGGATGGGACATTGTATCGATGATCGGAAAGAGCAACGATGATCTGCGGCAGGAAGTGTTCACGTTGCAGCTCATCCAGAAGTTTATCGAGATCTTCAAGGCCGCGAACTTGCCCATCTGGCTCAAGTCGTATCGCATTATCGCTACCAGCTCGTCAACGGGTTTGATCGAGACTCTCACAAACGCGATTTCTCTAGACGGTCTGAAGAAACGCGACGGCTATGTATCGCTATCCCATCATTTCGAGAAGGCTTACGGGTCTGTCGACTCCCCACGCTTCAAGGAGGCCCGACGCAAGTACATCGAGTCCATGGCTGGTTACTCGCTCGTGAGCTACTTCCTCCAGATCAAAGATCGCCACAACGGAAACATCATGCTGGACAATGAAGGCCACATCATGCACATCGACTATGGCTTCTTGCTCGGCATTGCACCAGGCGGAAGCTTCAGCATCGAGACAGCGCCCTTCAAGCTCACGCTCGAGATGGTCGACACCATGGGAGGTCCCGAGTCGGAAGGTTTCAAAGAATACGTCAAGCTGTGCACACGTGGCTTCCTCGCATGCCAAAAGCACTGTGACGAGATCTGCGACCTCGTGGACATCATGTCCAGGCAGAGTCCGTACCCGTGCTTCTTGGCTAAGGACGTGACCTACATCCTGCTCAAGCTGCGCTCGCGCTTCAAGCTCACGCTGTCCAAGCAGGAAGCTGTCGCCCACGTGCTTTCACTGATCCGCAAGAGCCACGGCAACTACAGCACGCGGCAGTACGACAACTTCCAGCGCATGACGAACGGCATCCTTCCTTAGAAGAAGACCATCTTCTCGTGCCACCAGAAGCGATAGATCGGCTATCCTGTGGACAGCAAGTCGTGCCAGCGCGACGTCGAATTAGTAAGTAAGAAGAGCCTGACTGGGATGGGGGAGCGAAGCGAGCCAAGAAGCAAACTGTGGTATACTGGGAAAAAACTTTGTAATACACGTCCAGGTTGGGGAAGAAAGACGTTTGAAGCCATGTGGAACAGTAGCTACCACGTTTCTCTCTCTACACGGCGGTGGTGTACGTGTTGGCGGCGTGGGCGCCGTGGTTGTTCTGGCGGTGGAACAAGCTCTTTTTCCGCGCCATGCAGCGACCCGTGTAGCCCGTGTGGACGATGCTGACCACGACGATGACGATGGTGCTGTACATGACGGCCTGCGTGGCAGTGGAGCCCTTTGTGGGGGATGAGATCGACTCGCCGCCGTCCTCCGAGATGATAAGGTTGAAATACACAGCGGCGCCGAGCGAGGCGACGGCGATGAGACCCCAAATGACGCCCCAGCAGCGACTGGACGTGTGGGTCATTTTGGCAAACACAGACGCATCACTGCAACGACAGACAGAATGGTGAGCTATTGCGTGGAAGAATATTAGTAGAAATGGCTGGATGGGTATCATACCTTTCGTTGACGCGACGCGAGATGAGGTCGTCCCAGATATCGTAGATCGAGAAGAGACAGCTCATGACGCCGACGAAGAGCAGCACGTACTGGAGCGGGTTGTATTTGGTAGCGATGTTGACCGCCATCAAGCCGCCGAGAAGGACGATGAAGCATAGGTTGAGGACGCGTAGGTAGTTGTTGTGGGCGTAAAAAATGAAGACCGCGAGAAAGAAAATCAGCACGCCGGCCGCGATCTCAGCACCCAGCTCGTCAGCACTACAGGCAGACACAGCACCACGGTCAGGACTTGCAATCCACGCAGTCTACTGTTGTTTGGGATGGTCTCACCTAGCGATCACGAGCCCCATGCCCCATACTGCCGACCCCAGGTAGCCCTGCAATTCGTTGCAGCCCACACATCAGTCCCCGTCCAGGATCAAAAATCGCAGATAGGGTGGACGAACCGCAGGTACGATGATCCACTTGATGCCGCCCTTGGTCTTGGTCACGCCGCCTTCGTTCGGGTGCACTTCCATGCCCATGACCGTGCCGCACGTGAGCCAGCACGCCGTCGCGTGGCCCAACTCATGGAGAAACACCGTCCTATCATATACAATCGCATCCACCACGTCAGAGACCGCATCCACCCACCCACAAAGTGAGGATATACGCACAGGATCTTGAACGGATGCAGGATGGTCTGACGCCATCTTGTTTAACATAGGAAGAAACATCAATCAGTGCCATGGGAAAATCAATGTGGAAGGGCGGGGAGAGGCCACGCACAACTTCAGGATGAGCACCGCATAGGCGACGATGAGGAAGATGGCGAGGTACTGCTTGTCGTTGCAGCACGTGAGATTGGCGTCGAACATACTGGCGATCTTCTCTAGTGATAGTCGCACTCGTCAATGTTCTCGGAGATTGAACTGTGTTTCCCAGAGAGTACTTCAGCATCACCGGGTTGAATCCAACATCACAAGTTGTGATTCACAACTCCGGTTGGGTTACGCTCTTGACGCAAAAACAAACGTAACCGTCCACGCATTTTCCAGCAGTGTCACACTGGGGTGGGTGCCTTTACAGCTGAAAATGCGACATGTGTCATCACAATTTTTTCGTTGATTTTGCGATTGATGCTCGTGATCTAAAAAAGGAAAATTTGACTATGACCTTATATTGCGAAAAAAGGAGTTTTGACAGTCGAAAAAAGAGATAAAATTGGCTGTCTTGCTTCAAGTGAGAAAGTGCACCACGACGCTACTGCGTCTGGATGCGTCCAAAATGGAGACCATGGCGCCTACGCCTACACGACGCACACGTAGCTGGAGTCGTCGCGTTCCGAGCTGCCGAAGTTGCGCTTGCGCACCATCAAACGGCGCGTGATGGCGGTGTGTGCGATGCTGACGACGACCACTGCGATAGTGCACCAGAACATGACCTGCGTGACCGTGGAGGTCTTCATGATGGATATAGGGCCGCCGGTGCGTTTCGCGATCAGCAAGTGCAGGAACACAGCGACCGCGAGCGCACACACAGCGAAGAGGGCCCAGATAATGCCCCAGCAGCGGCTGGACGTCTTCGTGAGCTTGGCGAGTGCCGAGGCATCACTATCAGAAGGAATAGCGAAAATGTTAGTGGACGGTTGGGCAAGAGAGATGGGTATGAGGAAAAGAGCAGCTCACCTTTCGTTGACGCGGCGAGCAAGCAGATCGTCCCAGATATCGTAGATCGAGAAGAGACAGCTCATGACGCCCATGAACAGCGTGACGTACTGGAGCGGCGCGTACTTGGTGTAAATGTCGATGACGAGCAGACCCGCGAGCAAGGCGACGAAGCTCAGGTTGAGGATGCGCAGGTAGCTGTTGGTGCCGAAGAAGATGAACAGCGCGAGGAAGAACATGAGCACGCAGGCCGCGACGCGGGTGCCATCGGAGCTGGCGCTGGCGATGATGAGCAGCATTCCCCAGATCGCAGAGCCCAAGTAACCCTACAAGTCCAACACAACGAGTGAGCGATTTGTCCATACATATCGAGGAGATCATCAGGAGCTGTGGACATACCGCAGAGAGGATGATCCACTGGACTCCGCCCTTGGTCTTGGTCATGCCGCCTTCATTCGGATGCACTTCCATGCCTTCAACCTATTAGTTGGAAATTTCGATGTGAGTGAATTGCTCGGAGGTACAACGCCGATGCTGTCAGGATTGACACATACCTTGCCGCACGTGAGCCAACACGCCACAGCGTGACCCAGTTCATGGAGGAAGACCGTACTGCATCACAAAATTTGTTAGAGCGAGCTCAACTATAGCAAGAACCGAGGGAGGTCTACGTACAGGATCTTGAACGGGTGGATGATCGCCAGTCGCCATCTACAGATAGGAGCATCGCGGTTAGATCACACACATACACGCTTGGAGGCTGGGGATCCTCACAGCTCACGTACAGCTTCAGGATGAGCACGGCGTAGAGTATGATGAGGATGATGGAGAGGGACTGCTGGTCGTTGCAGCAGGTGAATGCCATGGTTGCTGAGTTGCCGCCAGTCCAACACGCAGAAAATCGGATAATGAGAGACACGAAGACAGTGGTTCTTCCTCGGTTGGCTGTGAGTAGCGTAGAGTGCGCTCACCAGGGCGTGCTGCAGCAGCCTGGACGTCACGTATCGAAACACAGTCACAGTCACCAAAAAAGTTCAGCGACATACAAAAACACAGACAACTTTTCTCCGGTTTCACAGTCAGGCCAAAGCATCTCCTTGGCCAATTTATATTGAAGTTTGTCTCACCAATGCAATTATTGGGGTGTAACCTGGTTACTCTGTACCCATCGGGTGGTACCCGTGGCTGGTGCGTGGAAGGCAACACCAGCCAACGCCGCGAAAATGGCGGACGACAAGCAGGCGAAGAAGCGTCCGCGCGACATTCTGGCGTCGCTGGACGCGGCGTTCGCGCCGTCCAAAAGCAAGGCGGCGTCCAAGTACACCGCGCAGGCCGCTGTGCAGGCGAACGCGGCGGTCGCGCAGCAGGCGTACCAGCACAACAAGCACAAGAAGAAGAAAGCCATCGCGGAAAAGGCCGCTAAACACACGACGGCCAGCCAAAGCGCAGCGAAAACGGACTTAAAACAGCGTGATGCGGGTGCAAATGGCTCGATTTCGCAGTCCCAGACCAGTAAGGAGCCGTATGATGCTCTGTACGGACGTCTGGACGTGGAAATGCTGCAAGTCGGACTCAAGAACTGCTCGCTGGTGCGTGGGGAAATGGCCGTTTTACCAGTGGCTATGAGGGTGTATGTTTACGGTCTCTGTGTATGTATGTAGCACACCAAGGCAGTGTCCATGCGCAAGGCGACGACGCTGAATGCGACGCTGAAGCAGTATATTAGCAGACTCTCGTCCGAGAGTGCGGCTGATAAACTCAAGAACAAAGTGCTGCAGTTCGACAACCCGATCCGCACGACCGACGCGTCCAAGCGCGTGGTGAACCAGGCGCAGAAGCAGTCCGCCAAGCTGCTCAGCGCGCGCCAGCGACGGAAGCTCGGCATGCACATGATGGCCAGTGACGTGGAGTACGTTGTCAGATAGCCACTGCTACAGTGTGAAGCTAGTGATCTCACGCGTGTTGCTATTGTTGTTGCTCTGTAGGTACAGTGAAGCCGAGAAGCTGTGTGAGATCTGGCGGCGGTACGCGCGCGACGTGATCGGCAGCGACTTGTACGTGGTGATGAAGACCTGAGTGTAGTGGTGGGGACGCCGACGTTGATGCTGTTGTGTGTGGCTTAGTGTCGGCGACCGCAGCGACCAGGCTGCGCGTACTGCGCGTCTGCAGGCCAAGCTGCGTAACATCGATCTCTCCGGCTGCCCCATTGAGGTCGTGAAGGCAAGAAACCCGCTGAACGTCGGCACGGTCGGCATCATCGTAGCCGACAAGACCCAAGTGATCCAAGTGTGTGTAGCCCACAGCTCGACAGTTCTCAGTACGTGTGGTTCCTTTCCTGTGATTTCGCGCTCCTTGTGTCCACTGACGTTGTGCTGGTGATGATCTGATCAGCGCTGCCCAAGCGTGAGCTGCGCTTCCGCGTCGCGCTGGATGGCCAGCGAGCGTTCTTCATGGACGGCCAGTGGCTGCTCAATCGCCGCAACAACGAATGAGGAAAGAGGCACAAATAGAGCGATGCCGGTACGCCTCCACGTTCAATGTACTTCCCCAGTTCTGCCGTCGTTTTTGTCCCGACAGATCCTCAAGTTACACGGCCCCAAACACCCAAAGTATTTTGATACAGTTGGTCGTTTCGTGGTTGAAGTGACGAGCAACGAGCGTCCAAAAATGGCGCGGCGAGTCGTTTTCTTCTCAGCTCTGGCGGATCCCACGCGGCGATTCCGTGCTCTCCCCCTCTTCGGCAGAGCTGTTTGCTTCTTTTATCCAGGCTCGATCGGCTATTCCATCGTTCAATTCGTCACCCATCGCCACCATGCACAATCCGAGCGTGCTCGTGACGCCATTGCCTCCTGGAGTCGGTGCCGGTGGCTCTCACGATGTCAGCGTTGCTGCCCCGACCAACCCCACAAGCACGAGCACCGCGACGTCGGTGTATTCGGACTCGTTTGAACTCCCGCACGTGTCGATGTGGCGGATCGTTCTCGCACTGATTGGTTACGCGTTGCTTGTGACCGACGTGGTTCGCAGTGGCGCCAGCCTCACGACGCTGGGTTTCCCGACAATCGAACCGAACGTGTTCGCCTCGGAGCCACCGTCCGTTCAGTCCACGCGCACCCTCTCGCGCGTCGTCGACACAGCAAACCCAACCAACGCACCAACATTCTCCGTTGTGACGCAAGGCAACAGCGCCGCGCCGACTGACTCGGTCAACACGCGCCAGTTCAAGTACGTCGCGACTTCCAACGGCATTCGTTCGATCATCTCACAGCGTCCCACGGAGCTGAAGTCGTGGCCCAAGTGCCTCAGCAGTTCCTACGAGTCATCGTGCGGTGCCAGCTTCTCAGCAGAGACCGTGTTCACAATGCTCGACGAGATGGTGGACGTCGTGCGCGATAACGCCAACAGCACGACTTGCTACAAGACCATGGGCATGCTGACTGACGAAGCGTGGCAGGCTTCCGTGGCGTCTGGTAATATCCCCGACCCGGGCGAGATCTCACGAGACTACTTGAGCACGCTCCCGCAACGCGTGCGGTTCGCGATCCGCGCAAAGTCACGATGGATCGACGGTGCCAGTAACTTCCTCTCGCATTATCTGCTCGACAAGAAGTACTGGCTGAGCGTGTGGGCGACCTACTTTGACAACTTCGACGCCACGCGGCCAGGCATGGATGTGTGTCTGGACGAACTGGACCGGCCATTGTTTTGTGAGAAAACCTGGGCTGATTTCCAGCGCTTGGCACCCAACCAGAACGTCGACAAGATCTGGACCGACATCTCGGACCGCGCAGCAACTATACAAGCTAAATATCCAGGCCGGACACTCGAAATGACCATCATCGAGACCGAGACCGACCCGCTCACGCTCTTCGGTGGCGCCGTTGTGGTCGCGCACAAGCTGTACGATGTGGTCGTGCTTTACCGCGTGCGCACGTGCTCCGCGGCACCGATTGTTTGCACGACGTCTGAACTCCACGACGTGCGGTACGCCGGTACAGTGCTCTACACAGACGCGATCGAGTGGCGATACATCACGCTGGCCATGCGCTGGGGCGGCCAGGCGTACGTGTTGCTTCGCCTGATCTTCCTGTTCGTCGGCTGCTACCACGCTGCACCACGAACAAAAGGTCCGCATCTCAGCTCGGGCGGTGATTCATTGTCTGGCTGGCCGCGTCTCCAGACCACTCTCACTCTGTTCTTCGCCGTGCCACCACAAGTCGTCGCGTACGCCAGCTTCGTGCCCGTGCTGCTATATTCCTCCGCCCACGTCATCGACGGCGTCGTGTACTACCACATCCTGGGCGAGCGCATGGCGTCGCTGTCGGTGTTTTTCAGCAATTCGTTCGGCGATATCATCGCCATGCTCTCGATCTACATGCGCAACGTGTGGGTGGCGGCCTTTGCGATCCGAGTGATTGTGTTCTTCGAGACGTCGGGAGGTTGGACGCCGCTGTCAGGCGTCACGGGCTTGAAAGGTTATTTGCTTCCGCTGCTTTCGTTCGGCGCTGTGCTCTTCGTGCTCCGTGACGCGTCGATGGAAGACGCTCGCATCTTGGAGTCGAACGAAGTCGAACCTTCAGCAACGTTCATGTTTATCCGTGCGGAGACGCTCGACTCGTGGAAGATGAACGCAGGTGGTGTGTACAAGGACATTCTCACGGTAGGGCTCACGACAATCGCGTATATTGTGTCCGTGCTCGTGCTCCACACGCTCAAGCGCTGTGTCTTCAAGCGCAAGCAAGCGTCCTGGTGGCCGGCATCGATCTGCTGGTCGCGGTGTGACGTGCCCTACGCAGCTGGCTACCTATGGGATCCAAGCTGCCTTGTCGTTGTGTGGGAGAACGACGTGCTCACGACGCTGCTTGGCTCTGAACAAGTGCGACCGATACTCCAGGTGCCGTCGCAGCTCTCTTTCCGAGAGACAACAGTCAGTGACACGCTCGGTCCGACGACCAATGCCGCCTATATCCTGGGCGAGCTGCCTACACGCGTCGTGCTCATGAACATCACGTTCCTGAGCGATCCGTGGACGTTCATGACCGTGAAATTCGGCCACACGCGCGTGAATTTATATGAACTACGCTCCGCAGCCTCAAGCTCATCGACCAAGACCAAGACCGCCCACAAAGTGCTCCATCCCTACTCCAAGGCGCGGTTTCTACGCGAATTCGAGATGAAACCGGAGGAAGTCGCGCTGCTCGGGACGTTCAGCGCCTCGGAGATGGCGTGGCAGCAAATGATCATGTGTCGTTAAGCTAGCTACCTCCCCACAGGGGCGGCTCTTTTTATTAGAAGTTTTCGTTTTCGTTTAACGACCGCTATCACACCACGAATCAATCAGCTTCCTAGACTGCGCTACCTACTCTACTGTTTTCGATTTGTTTCGTTTAGATATCGACACTAAAGGCTCCGAGATCGACGCTCACACCGACGACAAGCGTGCTGTAGGTGCGTAGCAGCACCACGATACACGCGCACATGACGAAGGACAGACACGACACCAGCATCTCCTCCAGTGCGCTGTGCAGCAGCTCCTTGAGCTTGGCTCCACACGCCACCACGACAGGATGGCCGAGCCATTTTGTCACCACGTTCCTGCCAGTTGCGACGCAATCGCCACCGCAGAACAAAGACGATTGGAAGGAAATGTGGACGGGCCACGGCCACGGCATGTTCTCGCGACGGAGACAACGCGGCGTGAGCGCGTGGAGACGGTAGCTGAGTTTGCGTCGCTTCCGATGGCTTCGCACGGCTGCAATCGCGGCGGCGAGACGGTCCGCGTCTGCGGCAATGGCGACGCTAATGTGGTCGCTGTTGTTGTGGTCCACGCGTCGCCGCTTGCGCGAACTCACGTGCTGCTGCAGTTTGGCACGCAGCCACTCGGCGTGGAGCGCGTGGTAGCAGCAGACCGCAGCGTGCGCGTTGACGGCCACGAAGAGAAGCATGAGCAGCACCCACGCAACACACACATGTGTCTGCGTCTCCATGGTCATGGTAGGAATGCGCCTTCGCAATGCGCAGTGGCGGTGAATCACACGCAGGCTTCGTGCTGTCAACTCCAGCGCATATTCACCAAGGCGAGCGATTTCATTGGCTGATGAGGAGGTCTCTGATAAGGTGGTCGCGACCATTCGAACATTCGGTCGTTCGGCTCGATCGTTCGCACTGCAGATATTCGAGATGAGAGAGCTGGAAGCGTGGACCGGAGAGGACCATTGGCAGGCAGAGGAACGCAAGCTCAAAGACACCAGCAATCACGATACCTGAGACACGTCCCACCCAGCTTCCAAATTTCTCTTGTAGAGAGATGATGATATTGCCAACAGGGACATGGATGAAATTCTCATTGAAGTTTTCCGAACGACAGTAACTAAAGCGAGCTTGCTTCATCTTCCACGCGCTGCAGGAAGTAGAAAGTATTCTGGCTCCAAACAAACAGCACTAAGTGTCGTCAGTTGCACCACACGTCTCTGACTCTGCTGAAACGGGTGTACGCGACCCCCACGACTCGAACCGTGCATTTGATATCAAACATCGCACTCGCGCCATCGAATGCTGCGGCCACCATCGTGCTCGAGCGATACGCAACCTCAATGACCTGCCGCTGGAAATCCGACTCGGAGATCGGCGCCCTGTAAGTTTGCAGCACTTGCAACGGCACGACGTAGCACAGCTCCACCTCTCCCAGCGGTTCCAGCGGGAATGCTGCTCGCACTTTATGGAGCAGCTCAACAAACGGCTCTGGGTTGAAACTGTGCCGCTTCGAAGGAGTCATCAGCACGAACATCAAGCCCATCGTCTTCTTCTTCGATTCCACGTTGATAATCTTCCGGACATGTTCAAGCTTGACGCTTGTGTGGTCGTGGCGTATCTGGGGCATGGCGTAGAGCGAGCCAGCGGGCTCGTGGCGCGGCTCACAGGAGGCATCCGCGTGACGTCGCCGCTGCTGGCTGTGTACCTCGATCGCTGCGGAGATCACAAGTTCACGCTCGTGAGTGCGTTTGCTTTGCGAGCATTCGCCATCGCAGCTGGGCCCGCCGTGGTCCTGAAGATGACGTTTGAGCTCCTCGACAATCCCGTGCTGGCTGTGTTTGCGTTTGAGGCGTTCATCTTGACCTCCTTGTCGACGTGCCAACTCACGTTTGAGGAACGCGACGGCAGTCGTGACCCGTGGAACCCGTGGGAGGGAGGCATCGTGCGCATCTTCGACCCGACTGTGGACGCGTCGGAGTTGGTGCTGCAGCCACACTGGAATGTGCCGTCGGCATGGATCCAAGGTTGCTACGACGCGGTGATCCGGAAGAAATCGGCCGCGGATTCGGCGAAGATGAGCTTGGTGTTCGTGCTGATGACCCCGTCCAAGCAGCAGCTCAAGCCCGAACCGTTTATTGAGCTGCTGGCTAAAGTACGCGCGGCATTCCCGCTTGAGCCGGTGAGTGACGTGGAGCTTCGCTACGTGGTGCCGTTGCAGGTGTTGAAGACGTTCGAGGTTCCGGTGTCGGCGTCGGATTTCCAGCGGCAGGTCGTAGACGTGGCGTGTGGATCTACCGGTAGCGCAGCAACTGATGGCGGTGCGAGTGGTGCGATGCCGGAGATCAATTGTACTCGTGGAGTTGTGGGGGTCGAGTATCCCCACTTCCATTTGGTCGAAGACTTGTGGCGCGACTAATACGATACGAGTCCATTTCGTTTGCAGGTTGTCTGCGCAGCACTGAGCAATGGGTGTCACGAAGCCATCGCGTGTTCTTTCGCGTGGATTCTGCGGCCTTTCGACCGGTTCTTTCGCGCTGACCGCCACTCTTGGCGACCGCTTGAAGTTCGCTGCTGTGCGCGATCCAACTGTATTGTTGGGTGCAGCAATGCTCTTCTGCTTCCATTACGAGCGGATCAATCTTGTGGTCGAGTGAACCCATTTCGGATTTGGTGATAGTGTGGTCCACATGGGAAACTGTCCCTTATATTTGGATATGACCGTGTTGGGACCTGGTCTGGAGGGATGATTTCCTAGTTGAGTGGGATGTCAAGGGACAACCAGCAAGGGAGAGTGAGTGAGTTAGTTGAACATGCCTGTGGACAGACAGTAAGCGAAGCCATGGAGACTACCAAACCGTGGATTTCCTGGACGTGCGAGGACGTCTGCGCGTGGCTGGAGACGCTGGATCTCGGCGCGTTCAAGCAGGTGAGCTTCTCCTTCATGCTACCTCTATGTTCGTAGTTTTCCCATCGAAAATGGATGCGTATCACCGAGGGAAACCCACGAGAGATCGCGAACGAGGGGTCCCATCACGGAGGAAGATGTGCGGCTTAGATGGAAGATATAGAGCTGACGCTGCGATTATCTATTGCTCTGTATGTGTTGTAGACGTTCGCAGTAAACGCGATCTCCGGGGGTGCGTCTCTTGCCTGCGCTGGATGGACGTAGGCTTGGATCTGACTGTGTTTGTTGGATTTGCGAGCAGAAATTCTACCCGAACTCACGAAGGAAGTGCTGAAAGAAGAGCTCGGCATCCCTGCGTTCGGCCATCGCGTCAAGATCTTCAATGCGATTCAAGCGTTGATCGCTTCGCCGGCAGCTACGACGCCACAGCCACTAGTGCAGCCACAACCACAGCCACAACCTCAGATACCCACGCCTCCTACTACCCACACACCAGCTATTGTCACGCCGCCTCCATCAACAGCAGCACCCGTTCCGCAGCAACACCAGTTGCCGCATGTCGAGCGAGAAGCGAACGTGCTGGATATGGTGGTGCTCCACGCGGCGCCGCTGGTGATCAAGGACAGCAAAGGCCGCATCTACCCCATGGAGAAGCTGGATCTCGCGGCCGAGCGGCGCGCGATCGTCAACTCGCTGGTGAACGAAGTGCGGCATAAGGCCATCCATCTGCGGTTTGACGTCGCGACGGCGGATATCCTACGCAGTCTCATGACCGCGTGGAGGTGCAAGGTGAGTGAGTGGAGGGAGATTCCTTCCAACCAATGGCTGGTATCTAATGTCTCATGGTTGTTTCCCCTAGGTTCTTCACTTCTCGGGCCACGGACTGGGCCAGAATCCAGCGCTGTGCTTCGAAGACGGTGCTGGATGCACGCACATGATCACGCCGGATTTGCTGCGGCAGCTCACGTTCTCTGGCGTCGCGCCAACGCCCCGTATGGAGACGCCGACGATATCTTCAATACCGGGAAGCAGTCGCAAGAACGCCCATTTGCAGCTCGTGTTTGTCAATTCGTGCCATAGCCAGAAAGTGGCCTCCGTCTTCTTGAACGCTGGCATCCCCCACGTGATCGCGGTACGAGTCCTCCTCTGTGAAAGGATGTGTGACGGATTAGTTTGGCTAACGAGTCATGTGTATCAGGTGCACTCCGACTCTTTGGTTGTCGACGCCTCTGCGACCATGTTTGCCAAGCACTTCTATCTCTCGTTGTTTTCGGGGGACACTGTGCGGTCGGCTTTTGAAGTCGCGAAGGGATTCGTGCGAACGCTGCCTACACAGCGAAGAGCTGCCTGCTGCTGCGCGTACGTGTACTGTCTTGAAATGAGGTCTCAAACGCTCGAGTCTTTCTAACTCGTTTCACGTGCATGCAGCCATCTCCACGAAGCCAATTGTCCATGGATGCTTGCTGGTTCCCGGCATTCGCATCACAATCCAAAGCAGTGCTGCTGTAAAGGCCATCACTTGCCGTTTCCTCACGACGAGTCGAGCAAGTTCCTTCTTCTCGGCGGCGATGGCCGTCCAGAATGCCACGATGTCGTGCTCTTCGGAAACGTGTCTGAAGGCGAGCCTATTGACCACACTCCTCGCTGCAAATCGTCCATACCTTCCATGCACGGACAGGTAAGACCCGCGGAATGATTACTCTGGGGTATTTGGATGAATGCTTACAGTAATAGCCTGTGACCAGTTTATCGGCCGCAACTCAGAGACATACCTCATGGTCAAATCATTGATCGACAACTCGGTGACGGCTTGCCTGGGAGCTCCAGGCATTGGAAAGAGCTC
>JAADXI010000061.1:0-50068 GCA_023337615.1 Pythium brachiatum | reverse complement strand
CCCCCCCCCCCCCCCCCACCCCGTCGTCTCTGCCGCAATTTCGATGGGAGCTTTCACCACTGAAGAGCTACAGGAACTCGCGAGAAAGTGCGACGGAACTACACTGTATAGTGAAAAAAATACTGACTTCGATTTCCATGCAGGGTTATGGTACCTCCACGCGAGCCCGAAGCGCGTCACACACATACATCGTCATAGCTTTCGTGGGAAACGTCTACAAGGTGCTCGCTCGCAGCGGCCAGATACATACTCTTTCGCTTGCTTCTCTTCTACCGCTTGCGGCTCTTGTTGATCTCGAGGATGATCGCCTGCAGCTCGATACACTGCTCTCGCATGAGCTCCAGGTCGTACTTGAGGTTGCGGTTCTCGATGCGAAGCATCGCATTCTCTTCCTCCATCGACATGTTGCTCGCGCCCGTGATGCTGCTGCCGCCGCTGCTGCGCATCACGCTCTTGGCTCGAGACGACAGATCGCCGATGCGCTTCAAGCTGTTGGCGCGGTCACGCGAGAACTCGGACGCGTTACTGTCGGTGCGGCCCACGTTGCTCTTGAACGCGCGGATGCGGTCCATGACCGAGCGGCTCTGCGGTCGCGCAGGGTTTGAGCTCGTGCTCTGGTGGTACTCTTCATCGATCTCGTCCATCTCGTCGACCCACTGCCCGCCATCATCGCTGCCACTGCTGCGACGCTGGTTGCTGGCAAACGAATCGTCCAGCTCCGAGATGCCCGACTCGTCATCCGACTCGACAATAGGAGCAGGAACAGGAACGGACTTGTACCGGAGCCACGCGCGCTGGATCTTCTTGATCGCGCGGCGCTGGAAGTGGTACTCCTTGCGCTCGATCGACATGCGCGCGTACGACTGCAGCACGATCGCTGCCCGCACCATGCGTGCCAAGCGACGGCGATAGATAAAGCCCAGCACGATCTTCTGGATGCACGTCGCCTCGACGTACATGAAGTCCGACTTCATGGCCTCCAGCTCTTCCATCACACCGTTCTTGAAGTAGATCAACGTCTTGCCCATCTGGTACTCGAGCGGAGCCTTGCGGCCGATCGCGGACATGAACACGGAGCATGTGCGGCGCACGTCTTTGCTGTGCATCGACGGCGGGAACATGATGCAGTACCGCGATGCGAGCTCGTCCGGCGTCAGACGACTCGGGTATCCTGAACGCGTGATACGAATCGCTTCAATCACACCAGCAGACCGGAGCTGCTCGACGACCATGCGCTTGTTGAACTCGGTCGCGCTCTTGTTGGAGTTGGGCTTGATACAACGCACGTAGTGCGTGTTCGTGCACGTGATGTTCTCCATGAGCTGCGACAGCGACTGCTTGAACTGGCTGCCCAGGCTCTTGACGCCCATGCTGTTCTTGCCACGCGCACCGCCGCTATCGCTCAAGCTTTCCGAGTCGTCAAACAGAGCGACGAGCATCTCGACGTCACTCGCCTGGATGAGATCGAGCAGATCTTTCTGGAGCATGTCGCGATGCTTCTCCATGAAGCCGACCGTCTCGTACGTGACCGAACCGGCGTAGTGGTTGATGATGAACTGCGTGCGCTTGACCTTGGGGAAGTCAATGTGCGGGTTCACACTGTCGCCCTTCTTGTGGTGGTTGGTCTTGACCTTGTTCACCAGGGCCTCCTCCGTGCCACGCGGCTGCCGCAGGTGGTCGTTCATCAGCGCGATGATGCCCATCTTGCCGTCAATCACCTCCACAATGTCCTTGTTGTCCTGGTACTGGATGTGGTCCCACTCGAGGCCTTCGCGGATGTACTCGTCCTCGACGGTCTTGAACACGTCCGTCGTGAACTTTTGCTGGAGTTTTTCGTTCGCGTAGTTGATGCAGAACTGCTCAAAGCCGTTCTGCGCGAAATCTTCAAAACCGAAGATATCCAGCACGCCGATCTGGCCGTGGATGTTGCTCTCGTCCGACGAGATCGCATCGTTGATCTTGACCACCATCCAGTCAAACATCTTGGCGTAGATGGTCTTGGCCAGCGCATCACGGTTCTCCACCGCCTCCACAGGATCCAACGGCACCGTCACCGAGTCGTTGCGTGTGATGACCGTGCGGTTACACAACGCGGCCTGGATGCCATCACTCGGGAGACCGAAGAGCTTCGCGACCTGGCCGAGCTGGCGCTTGGACGAGATCGCCGAGCCGCTTTCTCCGCTTTCCTCAAACTCGACTTCACCCAGTAGCAACACACCAGCGAGGATCTGGAACAGCGTCTTCTGGTCGCGCGCGTCCAAGCCGATCAGTGCTAGCGACTTCTTGGTGCTCTCCAGCCACTTGCCATCGTCCATGCCTGGGATCCGCATCTCGCTGAGCACGCCCGTGTACTGGTACTTGATCTTCGGGTCCAGCTCCAGATCCGAGAGCTCGCGCGCCGACAGGCCCGACAGCATTTGGTAGAAGATGTGGTAGTTGCGCTCGCCCTCAGCGATCGACACGACGCGCGACTTCTCCAGCAGATAGGTCTCGCACTTGGCACCGATGAGCTTGCCGCGGTTGTTGAACTGGAGCTGCGTGAACTTACCGAAGCGACTCGAGTTGTCGTTGCGCGTGGTCTTGGCGTTACCGAACGACTCGAGCAACGGGTTCACGTCGATGACCTTGGCAATGGTCTTGTCCATACGGCCGCCGGCGACGGTCGCCAAGTGATTCATCACGATCTTGGTGGTCTCTGTCTTACCGGCACCCGACTCGCCACTCACGAGAATACTCTGGTTCGTCTCGTGCTGCGTCATGTGCTTGTACGCCGCCGTGGACGTCGAGTACACATGAGGCGGCAGCGAATCACGCGGCTTGCGCAGGTACTGGTCGTGGAGGTGGTCGCCGTACAGGCCGTCGATCCACTTGTATGGGTTCACGGCGATCACGATCTCGTTGGTGTACGTGTACGGCTTGGACGCCTCGAAGCGCTGCTTCAGGTTGAACAGAATGGATGGCTCGTTCAGGTACCGCAGCAGCCGCATGTCTTCCACGCCGCCTTGCGTGTCGTTCAGGATCGCGATAGGGAGCGACTCGATCTCCGTCGCGGTTGGGCCAGCCACAGCGCGGATCGTGTCGGGGTCCTTCAGGTCCACGACGCGACGTTCAGTCTCACCGTCGTCCAGGAACGCCTGGATCGTCACCTCCTTGGAGCGGTCGTTGTAGTCTACGACCTCAGACAGCATCCACACTTCGTCCTTGTCGGGAACATAGCACTGCACACCGGGCACGATCAGGTTCTGCTTGGCGCTGGCCGCGCCCTGGGCCTGGAGCCGCAGCTGCTCCTCCTTCAGCAGAAGCTGCTCGTTCATAAACACCTTGCGCTTCTCCTCGAGACTGAACCGCGCCTTCGCGCGACGTGCCACACGGTACGTTTGGCGTCTGCGCACAAAGTTACATCGGCCCGTCGATCGTTCGACGGTCTGGCGGGGCGTGAACGGGAACCGCGACGATGGCGAGGACCCACTCACGGCGCTGTAGCTCTGGGCCTGGGGCTGGGACTTGGCCGTGGCCGTGGCGGACGACGAGAAGCCATTGGCCGCGGGGCGGTTGCTGTTTAGTTGTGGCACGTTGCTGCGGTTCTGAGCCGCAAACGACGACAAGCCCGACGCCGAGCTGGAGGCTGTAGACGCCGTGCTACCGCCACCGAGGCTTGGCACGGTGCCCGTGCTCGCGAGAAAGGCCGCGAGCTTATTGTTGCTCGAGTCGGAACGCGCCTTGCCGTGGCCACCTGCAGGCGGTTGCTTCGCCATGAAGTCGCGCAGTTTGCTGCTATTCTCGCCGTTACTGGGCCGACGCGTCATCGCAGATGCGGGCGGAGGCGAGGAACTGCCGCCTCCGCCTCCGAACGGGGACCGCGGCTTGGCGCTGTTGGCACCACTCGCCTTGGGCGAGAACACAGCCTTGCGTAGCGCGAAGCTGTTGTCCGTTGGCAGCACGACACGAGGAGGCGACTGGTGTGGCGACTGGGCCTGTGGGGACAGAGTCTGTGGCTCGTCCGCGTCCGCCGTGACGAGCGCCGGCGGGTTGGCGCGCATGAACGCCGCGAACTTGTTGCGTGCGTCTTTCTTCACGGGCGACGCCGGTACTGGCCTGGGAGCTGCTGCGACGACTGGCACGACTGGCGTTGCCTTGGGCGCTGGCGTGTTGGTGGTGTTGACTGGCACGTTCTCCTTGCGTGCTGCGTTCATCGACGGCGCGCGGCGTGGCGGACCGGCCGGGCGCTGCATGTGCTCGAGCGGCTTCTCGTGGGACGCCGGCACTTGGCTCAGGAACGCGTTGAGCCGCGAGGCGTTAGAGTTGGACGAGCCGCTGCTGGTCGTGGACGTGGCTGTGTGGTTGTCAGAGCGACTACGGCGCGGCGGCGGCGTGTTGGGGGACGACGGCATGGTGGGCGACATGGAAACCTGCGGCGACATGGGCGGCGGCGTGTTGGGCGGCGTGCCTTCGGGCGACCGTGGCGAGAGCACGGCCTTGTTGGTTGTTTTGCTCTTGCGGCTGAGAAAGTTGGTCTTCATGAACGACGAGAGCTTGCTCTTGCGCTTGGTGGGCGTCGCGCCGCCGTTGGAGGAGCTGCTGCCCGACGACGTGTGGGAATCCGAGTCGGACAGTGGGTTCTCGTGGCTCAGGCGCGAATCAAACGACACGTTGGACGCGCGCACGGGGCTGTACTTGTCGTAGAGGATCGAGAGCGTCTGCACGACGGCCACAAAGTCGCTGCCGTCCAACAGATCGTCCGGATCGAAGAGCTCCTGGTCGCGCAGTCCCTGGCGACGACACCACTCGAGAAACACGCGGACGTTGGCCTTGGCGTGGAAGACGGTCGTGAGCTTGTTGACCTTGAGGTTGGCGAGCGGATCGATGGCTTTGGCCAGCAGACACAGCAGCTGCCCGTCCTGCAGCACCAGCGAGAGATGCTCGTTATCGACGGGCTGCTCCGTGACCTGCGCGATCCAGTCCTGCAGTTCCTCGGCGCGGCGCATACTCGCTAGCTATCGGATGGAAAGCTGGCGATCGCGCGCTGGAAAAAAGTTGGCGATCTCGGATCTACTGCGATCTACTGTACCGAGTGTTGGCGTTGGTTTTGTTGGCGTTTTGTTGGCGCCTTCTTCGCGTTGGTTGATTCCGTCCGCAAACTTGCTGGCGCGACGCACGGGATCGGTCACCCCTGTCGCAAGCGTGCTGCGGCTTCTGTACCGGACCCAACCGACGATCGACAACACAGTCACCGGCTCCAATAACGCGGCCGGCCAGTTGATGGGGAATCAATCGCGTGCTCGCTCGCTCGTTCGCTCGGATTTCTCGGTCCGAGGGAGAGAGAAACGGATACGCAGCGTCGCTGAAGATGCCACGGGCTCTGCGTTCGCGAATGAAGCCGAGGATGAAGCAAGCAGAGAGCCCCGCAGAGAAACGAAGCGGCCGCTGCAGTTGCGTCGAGTCAGCCAGGAGCCGTGGATGTCTCCGCGTCGATGCGGCCTGGGAATTGGGGTGGGGAAACTCAAGCAACTCGGGACTCGGCGCCGTGCGGGGTGGGGGCACCAGCCAGGCCGTAAAAGCTGAGGGCCAAGGGGTGAGGAAGGCGGAGGACGGCGTTCAACGCACGAGCCCGGAAAGTGCTTGATTTCCATAGACCCAACCGCAAGCGACCAAGCCCTATCCGCTCCCGCGAAGCCAGCAGGGTTGCTCCGTCACTGCGGCCTGAGTCAGAGTCACAAACCCGACTGGCAGCCATCTGGACACCTAGATACCTACCCCTTATTAGCATCCGACTTTCATGGACCCCTACCCTTGCCAAGGATATGTGCCCTTTTCAGCCAGTAGGAATTCACCCACAGTCTCATTTTGCACCTGTCGTGCAATTGTGGTTTGTCAGATATGGGTTCAGTCGAAACAAGCACTGATTTTGTCTGGTGCTTCCTAGTTGGCGATTCGAAGACTCCTCCAGCAACATCACTGCAATTGCCGCAAGCACACTGGAATTCGCCGCCAACTTCGGCTGAGGACTCGTGCATTACTTTGTCGCTCTCTCTCCCTTCGCGAACGGAAGATGCCACTCGATCGACAGTCCGTTCGCCTGGTCGTTGCACGCGTCGTCTGAAAGCTCGCGTCCAGATGGCACTTCAACACCACAACGTCACTTCCCTCTGTGTCGCGCGAAGGTCGCTCGAAGACGAGCCCTCAAACGGCGTCGTTAAGAACTCTATTGTGCAATCTCATAGCGGTTTCTAACTGACATGCCCACCCAACTTTCGACGGATCTTGAAAGGAAAGATACCACCTCACCACCCACCACTACCAAGATCGAACTCGAATAGCACCATCATGATGCCTCGCGTGCCCCTGCTGCTGCTCTTGGGCGTATGTCATGCACTCCTTCACGTGTCCGCAACGGTGTACTCGGGCTTCACGGTGGGGCGCCAGTTCCAGTACATCGGCAAGTTCTGCTTCGGCTACAAGCCGTCGCTGCAAGAGCTGGCAGGAGTAGGCCATCGATCCACGTGGATTCTTGACTGTTGGATGGGGAGTTGGTGACTCACTTGGTTTCTTCCTCTTCATAGACGATCACGGGCGAGATCCAGACCGACGTGGACGACCTCCAGGTCGCCGTCTACGACGATGAGGCGCTCTTCTGGGACTACATCATGCACGACCGCCAGTGCGACTGCCGCTGCAAGGTCTCACGCGCGCATACCAAAGTAGTCTACAACGTCAGCGCCACGACCGATCTCTCCATCCCCTTCACGTTTGAGGTCTCCATCCGCGAGCACTTGCGTCCGCGCTTTTGGTACGTGGCACTTGCACGCTGTGTGGACGGAGGCGACGCCTACGAGCCGCCGTTCACCCAGATCACAGAAGCCAACTTCAAGAAGTATTACTTCTCGGCCTGGTACGATCTCCACTTGAAGCAAGCCGACGGATCCGAGCTCCCTGTCCAACAGCAGGGCATGATGCAGCTCTACGCGGTTCTCACGCTGCTCTCGGGTGGTGCTGCGTTCGCGCAGACGATTGCAGCGCGTGGTCTGAGCCAGTCGGAGAGTTTCCACCCAATCATGAAGCTACTCACGACGGTCGTGCTCTTCTTTCTCATGGCCAACGCGCTGCTCTTCAGCCACTTCTACGTGTACGAGTACAATGGCATGGGCGTGCCGCTCTTCGAATACTCGGCCAAGATCGTACAGGTCTTCGTGCGCGTCGGCACGATGTTGCTCGCTATGCTCGTCGCCAAGGGCTGGACCATCAACGCCGTCACGCTCGAAGGTCAGGAACAGCTCACATGCCTGATGGTGTCGATCCTCGGACTCTACTTGTCGATGGCGATGTACTATTTGGTGTGGCTCGATCCTGCGTCGACGCTCTACATCTACGACTCGTGGCCGGGCGTGGGAATTTGCGCACTACAGCTTGTCGTGCTGGCGTGGTTCAGCACGACACTCTTGGATACGCGCGCGTACGAAGAAGCTTCCAGCAAGCGCCGCTTCTTTCTCCACATCGGAACCCTCTTTGCCGTGTACATCATCGCGCTGCCCATCATCGTACTGGTTGCGTCGATTTTGTCGCCGTGGGTTCGAGAGAAGATCGTGGCAGGCGTATCCGCGAGCGTGGATTTGGCGATCTACAGCTCGCTGATCTACTTGTTGTGGCCGTCACGCGCGCCGAAGTATTTTGAGGTGCGTTGTCTTGCTGCAGGATTCCCGTGTCTTGTCCGCGACTGACTTTATTGCCTCTTGATACTTGTGTAGCGCCTCTACTCCATTTCCTCTTCAGCTGAGAAGGCCTCACTGCGAGACCAGCACAACTTGCCGACGGAGGACTTGTAGATCGTGACCCCGTTCTCACAGTGTGAGCCGTTGGTTCACCACCTCGCGTGCCTTCCAATACAAGTCGATACTGCGTGTTTCTGCTTGAGCAACTCGTTGCAGAAGTTGGAACCATTCATCCTGACACAAATCACTTGGTTGAACTGCTTCGCTGGCGCTGGTAAGGAGTTTGCGCTCAATCTCCTGTTGGGGAAGTACAAGTTCAAGATTCGAGTCGTTCCAGATGGAAGTAGTGAGACATACCTCAGTGGCCGTAGCTAGACTCGCCAATTCATCCCACATTGGACTCAGCGCGAGTGAGGCGCTCGCGACGTCGTGGGCACTCCACTCCTTGCTTGAATGGGGAGTCTCAGTGCTTCCATAAGCGGAGGCGATCAGTACTCGCATCTAAATTCATGCAATAATTGTGAGCGATCTCCAGATGTCAGACCAAGTCCAACACTCACGTACCGACGCCAGATCGCTGACGTTTGACGACTGCACGGTAACTTCGATTCGATCCCCGGAAGCCTTGGTATTGTCTTGCTCACTTCCATCTCCGTCACTGGGTGATGCCGATGCTAGCCGCAGTACGATAAGGTTACCATCATGGGTTTGCATGCCCACCCACCACTTCCCACCGGCGACTCGACAGGAAGATTTCCACTGTTGTCTCTCCACATCACGTTCAATCTTGAAAACCCGGGTCAGAAGCGTGAGTGCGTCGTCTTCGCTGATAGCGCTCGGTCGCTCGGAGCTGGTCATTTTAGACGATGGTCTCCCGGGGGACTTGGGGACTTGAAGCACGAAGCGAAGTGGAGGACTGCCATTCCCAGTTTGTTGACGCCCTTGAATCTCTTGAGGTGGGAAAGAGACACCGATGTCGGAGGCGAACTGACAGATCGTCTGCCACCACTCGTGTCCCTGAAGTAACTGATGCGAGTTGTCTTGGGCGAATATCTCGTGATCTTGCCGGAAAAGATCTCGCAACGCGTTTGGATTCAAGGGGAACTCTGTCACTGGCTCGCTGAGTTGCACGAGATGAAAACGCTGGGAATTGCTCATCGGAATAGTAAACGAAGCCAGGAGTTGGTCTTGATGGCCGACCTTTGCTGGGGTGTCCTGCTTGGTAAGAATAGCGGTGACAGGGACGAACACGAGGTCAACGGTCACGTGAATCACGCCTTCGAGTTCGCGAAGCAGGCTTTGATCAAGCTCAATCGTGCGTTCGACGCCGACGCAACTGGAGAGAGCAAAACTGTACGAGAAGACGCTGCTGTCGCTCCCACGCACGACGATCGAAATGCGCCACATTGATCCAGCTAGAAGCGACTGCGCGTACGCGGATACAGGCTGGAAGGTGAAGCGCAGGTGCACAGTCGTGGCCTGCATTGCCCACCCCGACGCGGCAAGCTTCATGCGGAATCCACACGTCGCCAAAGCACCGAAGCCTCTGGATTCCACGAGTCGCCGCACGAGCAGCGCCGAGTTGAGGGCTTTGAGGAGGTCACCTGCTTGTCGCGAGGCATGCTGAAGCTGGTATGATCGCAGCGACAAACTGCCGATCTCCTGGAGCAAACTCTTCACGCGTTGCTCGAATGAAACCGCTTGCTCTGCTGTCTTGGACTCGTCTGGTTCTCCGCGAGGCAGTGAAATCAATAGCCCTGAACGAGTTAGAAACAATGCGATACTTGCATTCGATCCCATCGATACAATGTCCTGGGCAGTGTAAAGAGTGCACCGTCAGTAGAAAGTCAGAAGTCGCATCAACTGGTCGGAGGTCTTACCTGAACACCAGCGTGGGTTACGATCGTCGTAGTCAGGTCAGCAGTCGTAGTCTTCGCAGGGAGAACAGCCGGCTGCTGGAGCTGGTTCACTAAGTCAGACAACGACACAGAGTGCGTCGCCATCGTTGAAGTCACGAAGAGAAGTCTGGACTCCTCGTCATCATGGAGAAGCACGGCGGCTGTCACGGTAGTAGGCAGACGGCCTCGAAGAACTTTCCCTACTACTTGCAACGACGACACCAGCACGACTGAGCCACGGACGCCGATGACGAGCGTATCCACGTCGATATCTCTGACTGTCGGCAGAGGCAAGACCGCCACGACAGGCTCACCGAGATGCACCACCTCACGTACACTCACAGACATGTCAGCTGTGAGCCGAGCCGCGCGAACGAATCCATCCGTGTCGCCCTGCAGGATCGCTACACTGTTGCCGGCGCTGTTGGATTCCGCTCGTTGCTGACGAGGGTCTTCGATAACCGCGACGCACGTTGACTGCTCGCCCTCGAGCTCGTCGATCTCCACTTGGGACGGATGCTCCGGGTCGAGAACACCACGCACAACTGTAGTGGGTGTGAGAAGACTCGTACACACGACCGCATCGAGACTCTCGATATACTGGAGCTGCTGCACTCCTGGAACATCGGCTACGCGTCGGATGAACATGCTGTAAATGAAGAGAGCTATGAATGAGCGGTAGAATCAACAATGCGGACGGGCAAAGCAGCATAACCTCACCTCGAAGCAGTGGATGGGCGTTCGCTTCTTCCAGTCTCTTGAAGGAGCACAGGTTTTGTGGGACTTTGACGCGTGGATGGCAGTCGTACGAGCCACAGGCTTCCGTCAGACGTCGCCACCAGCAACTGCGGCGCATTGCCCGCCGCCGCTGAGCGACACTCTGCAATCGCGCAGATCTCTTTCTCCGAGCGCACAACACACTGCACGTACAAGTTACTCCCACCGGTAAGAATCCATCACGAAGAGAGCGATCTAGTGGTGACGAGATCCAATTTCGTACCATCAACTGCCCGTTTTGAACGAAGTGCAGCTGCTGCGGACGAATCTGTACGACCACACGCACGTCCAGCGTACGCTCCTTCGTCACCACTTCATCATTAGCCGCCCCAAGCACCAGCACACGCGGCGAGGGCGTCTGCACGCGCCCCAGCCGCGCCGAATACCCAGCCATTGTCGCCGTTGCTGTCATGTTCGTTGGTTGCTCCCCGAATTTCCCGCCTTCACCAACAAATGACATTCACTCTCTTCCAGTTTTAGCAGAACTACTACTCCGGTTTTAGTAGGAGTGGTACTATCCGTATACCGATGGCTGGTATACACTCCTCATGTGATCATGTGATCATCATTCTTCACAGTCCAATCGCGAGTGATGGTCTTGGTGTTGTCGTCTCAGGCAGATTCGATTCGACGGAGCTCCTCGCGACGTCCGCCTGCATCCGCCCGTGCTGCTCACCATGGAGCGTCTATCGCTCGTGGAGCTCGCGCAACTCTTCGAGTTCCTCACGGCCACGGATCTCGCGCAGCTTCTCGGCACGTGCCGCGCCGTGCAGTCCAGCGAGCCGGCGGTGCAGACCGCCATCGGCCTGGTCCTCAAGCACCGCTTCGGCGACGTCGTGGGCTTTCTACGCGAGGACGATCCGCTGTGGCCGCGGTCGCCGCTGACGCTGCGCTGTGCGGAGGCGCTGCGTATCAAGCACGTGCTCAACACAGCTGTGCACTCGCCCGAGGACGCGTCCACGGTGGTGAGTCGGTCGTCGGTGCTGGTGAGCAAGGCGTGGACACTAGCGTGGAAGAAGCGATGCCAGCAGTACGAACAGTATCTCCAGCAGTTCCGCATCACCAAGAAGAAGCAGCTGCTGCGCGAGCGGTCTTCTGACAAGCGCAAGAGCGGCGGCAAGAAGATGATCGAAGACCGCATCGTGAACGGCGCGCGCTTCTCCGACAGTGAGGCTGCGATGACCAAAGAGGCGAGTGAGCTGATCGTGTGTCCGCACGAGAAGCTGCTGCCCATGGCGTTCTGTGTCTCGCGCTTGAAGCGCGCAGTGGTCACGCGTGCTGGGTTCCGCGTGCTGGCAGTGTACACGCCCGACGTGCGTGGCTTTGCGGTGTACACGACGCCCGACTGTCTGGACTGCGTGCAAGAGAAGGCCGAGGCCGACCGCGAGGACGAACGCCGCCGCCAGGCTCGCTTTGAAGAGTCGGTCATGGGATCCAGCGAGCTCGTGGACGTGCTGCTGCGCAAGAACGGGTACCCGAACGAGCTCTTCTCGCCCGCGACCTCCCGCGGCAACACGATGCTATCGCTGCACCTCAACCCGACCACGGGCGGTGCGCAGAGCCACTCGTTCTACCTCGTTCCGAAGAAATGGCTCATCAACTGGCGCAAGTACGCACGCAGTCTGGGCGACGACGTGCCGGGGCCGATCCTGAATGCGGAGTTGGTGTGCGACGCCCACCAACGGTCCATCGTGCCGGCGTACATCACCATGTTCCTCTCTGGCTTCTCCCTGGAGGTCTCGCTCCAGGCCTCACAAGCGTACGTTGTAGCTGCTCACTAGAGGCGGATTTCAATGGGACTGACTGTAGTATGTATGAATGCTGTCCAGACTTGGTGCCAGTGCGTCGACGCAGTACGAGATCGTGACAGCGAACGAGTGGGAGGCGCTGTTCCACCGGTACTGCGCGGAGTACGCCGTGGGCTTCGACATTTACAACGGTTCCTACCACTGGAAGACGCCCGAGTGCCACATCTGCCACTACGGCATGGGCGGCAGTGTGCGGCGCGAGCGTCGCAACCCATCGGCTGCGAGGCGGGGAACATAGGAACATAGGAACATAGAGATGTTGTACTGTACAGGGATACACCGTGTATATATGCAGGGCATCAGACGTTATACTCGTTGTCGTCGGCGTCGGCTTGGTTGTTCTCCTCGACGAGCGCTGGAAGTCGCGGTTGCCCGTACTTCCTATCCATCGCGCTGCTGTCTTTCGCGGCCTCGACGCGAAGCCGGCGGAACGCCTCCAGCACCGCCGGCACGCTGAACTTGTCGAAGCGGAGTTGGCCGTATTTCTCCATTTGGGACTCGTAGCACGCGTAGTTGAACGCTCGGCTCCAGCGGATCCGCACTTGCTCTTGGATGCGCTTCTTGCGGTCGGCCTTGTCGGTCGTGTAGAGGCGATGGGACTCGTTCAGTCCGTCTCGTAGGATCATTCCCATGCCGACAAACGTGACGACGACGCAAGTGCCGACCAGCACAACACTCAGCAGTTGCTGGTTGATCATGGACTCTTCGCCCAGACTGTTGAGCTGGATCATGACGCCGAGCCAGAGCGTGAGGAAGAGCTGGAGCTGCGTGACGCTGGCAATGAGGTTGTCGGAGAAGTCGCCGTACGGCTGGAAGAAAAGCAAGAACCACATCGTCACGAGACACACCGTGATGGCCAGCAGCACCTGGTCGACGCTGCCGCTCTGGACGAAGATGATCACACTGCTCAAGAAGAGCTTTCGCGACAAGTCCACGACTTCAAACCACCAGTACTTCTGCGAATCTACAGTCACATCCAGCAGTTAGTATCAATCACAAAGCCACTTCTTCTCAGTCCTCCACGAGGAGGCAGTGCAGTGACCTACAGTCAGCGTAGATGAAGCCTAGCCGGGCTTGAATAGTTGAGTCCTGTGAGAAAGTAAGAGGGAGAATAAGTCATAGTGGACGGTAGTAGCAGACCCGTTACCTGCTTCACTCACCGTCAGGTTCTTGTGCCGCATGTACTTGACGAGCTCCTCATCCTGGACGCTCTCATCCTCCATCTCTTGAACCGCGATGCCCTCGCTGAGGTGGAACGCGCTCATTTCGTTGAGCCACTTTTGACGGAGCTTGTAGAATTGAGAGAGCCCCAGCATCTTGATGCGAGCACGCACACCACGGTCTTGAGCCAAGCGGATGAGCAGCCAGAAGAAGAACGGGATCCCGACGACCCACACGGCCACACCCACCATGGCGATGATGCCGAAGATCGCCCAGGTCGAGTTGTAACACACGAGCCGCCGATCGACGACCAGATAGAACACGTTACCGATCTCTTGGCAGTTGAAGATCGTGAGAATCGTCTTGGACACGGACGGATACAGAAACAGCGCGAGCCAGCAGTAGAGCTTGAGGCACTTGTTGCGATAAGTGAGGTAGTTCATGCGAAGCTTCACACGCGCCTGCCACACACGCAGGTTGCTTCGGATCGTTCGCGCCAAGATGACGCCAGAAAGGCGATGGGAGGTCGGGCAGTGGGTATGAACCGAGCGGAAGATGCCCAGGCGCGGGGTCTTGACTTGGGACATCCCAAACTCTCGCTTGAAGCGCCGAATCTGGTCGTGCATACTCTTTGAGGTCATACTGAGGGCTCGCGAGTGTCGCTTCGCATCCATCTCTGTGCTGAGCGGATCGGTTTTAGCCTCAGCTGCGTTTGCGTGTGCGGCGGCTCTGTCTTTCTTCAACTGCTGGCGTTCACGCCACCACAGACGCGCCATCACCCACGGATTCAGACTCGCTTGTTCGCTATCGGAGACCTTGACTGCTTCGTGTTCCAGCACGGGCAACCCACAGTTCAAGCAGTTGCGTGGAATCAGCGCGAGTTTCGCACTGTAGCTGCGCATGCCCGCGAAGAAGTAGGCCGTGATAACAGACAGCGTTAACGCGACAAGCACGATCGTCACACTAGATCAAGAGATACAAGAAACATCAGACACCGAGGGGACAGCGAACCAACTGACGAACACAAACTCACGTGAAGTCAAAGTAAAACGTCTTGGAGATGAGACAGTCGACGCCAGCGATGGCCACAAGATCCTGCGTAGCACAGACACACACATTTAGTTTTGTTAGTGGAGGATCAATGGGGTACGCCAGCCATACTGCTGGCTAGGCTAGGCTCAGCCAGCTCCTTACCAGATTGAACTTGGACGACAGATCCATCAGCTTCTGAATATCGCCGGACCATTTGATCACAAACGAGCTCTGGAAGGTTCCAAAGATCTGGAAGAAGCCGACAAAGATCTTGAGCTTGCCTGGCTTGATCGGGAACGGGCGCGACCCAGGGTTCACTTCAATGCCGAACAACACCTCGTCGTCGTGCTCTCTGCCTCGTGACCGAATGATACCAGCGCGCTGGAGCTCGGCTCGCACGACTCCCTTGATGTGTCGCTTGACAGCTGCTAGTTTCGCTTCGATCAGCTCTTTCTTGGCCTCATGAAATTGTCTTCCTCGCTCCAACCATGTGAGCTGTTGGGTCTGGTCAGCAGGCGGCCGCAGTCGCCGATCGGCTTCGGCCTTTTCGAGCAGCGCGATCTCCGTGAGGTCACGCAAGTAGACGCGCACGCCGTAGATCGCAGCAGCGAAAGCCAAGCCGACGAGCGCAGGGATCACGAAATTTTGCCATCCCAGAGACGTCCGCACCTGCTTGTTCACGTCGCCACATGCTACACAACACAGTCATGAATGAGTGACCATCCATATCAGACCAACGGGATGTATGAAGATGAAGCAAGCAGCACACGTACGCTGGCAGGAGCCGTCTTTGACTTTCTTGTAGTGGGCCGCACACACCGAGCAGATCGTCTGGTCGTACCCTTTGCCACAGCTACTGCTGTCCGCGCTCGCAGTTGTCGCCTGAAACGCGACGTCTGCCTCGCACGCAACTTTCACATCGCACGTGTAAAACTTCATGCCTGCCAGACACGCAAAGACTCGGTCGGCTGGCCAGCTATCCACAAAGTGTGGCACCAGTGAGCAGGACTGGATGATGTCCACAATATCCGCGCCGTCCGGCATTCTCTCGGCCACTGCCTTGCAGACGTCATCGTGAGACCATTGAGCTGGGTCACAGTTGCGGCCAATGCGGGAGGCCGGAGCGTTGAACAAGTGGAAGCCGACTGCCGTACGCGGGGACGACGTGCCCAGCTCAATCGGTTTGGTTTCCGTTGCACGGCGTACAAACTGGCTGCACTTCGCGCCCGTGGGGCAGCTGAAGCACTTGACGCCGTCGAGGCTGTACTTGGTTTTCAGACAGCGCGCGCAGTTCCTACAAAGCCACATCAAATCCAATCATGGTGTCAGCTAAAGCGACACACTCCCACCAGCCAATGAATACGCTCGGCCTGTCGTACCCGTTCGTGCTCGTTGAATACCCGGGAGGACACGGCAGCACCAATATATCGCGCGAGATTTGGAGCTTCTTTTTCTCCGGTAACACGCACGATATGGTCAGCGCGTAGGGCTGATCCCGGGGCTTGGCGTCTTCAAATGTGGTTTCGACGAAGGATATAATGCCTGCCTCAGCTGCATGGCTGCCCCACGGTTGGAACGTGAGCGCGCCTCGCACACCACTGGCGGCACTACACTCGGTGATGGTGTCCAGCACTTCGACTTGTCCGTACAGGTCCACCGCTTGGAGGCGAGGCCAGACCTTTTTGTCTTCGCTGATGCTGCGGTTTGTCGCATTGAACGACTCGTAGGTCTCTTCATCGGCCAGCTCCATCATGGAAACTCCGTTGGTCGCGTTGGGCGGCCACCACACCACCGTCACATCACGAGTGTTCGTCGCGACTTGGTAGAACGAGTTGTTGGTCATCACGCAGTCGATACAAGGCACCACCGACGCGCTGACGTCCTTCGCGAACGTCTGCCAGAACACACAGCCACCGCTTTTCGCGCGGTTATCCTTGCACTCGATGCCACGCGTGGTGACGCCCTCTTTTGACGCGTAGTAGAGCGCTCCGCCTCGTGCGAGCGCTGTGTTCGAAACAAACGCAGAGGTTTCAATTGTCGTGCCATGGGTTGTCATCACGTAGATGCTTCCACCCATTTCAGCAACATTACTCTCAAAACGGCTTCGCTGGATGAGAACAGTGGTGTTGTCTGTCGTGAAGATCGCGCCGCCGCTTTGACTCGCTCGGTTCGAGATGAACACCGCGTCGACAAGACCCAGCACACTATTGCCCGTGGTCTCTATCGCACCTCCGCTGGCCGCACTGTTGGATCGGAATGTGGTCGTGGAGAGCATCTGCACATTCGCCTTGAGCCGCGCTGTGATCGCACCCCCGGCCACATCCGCACTATTCCCAGTAAAGACGCAATCGCCATCTAGAAACAAGTTGGTCGCTCGATCCGCCAGGATGGCGCCGCCCGTGATCGCCGTGTTGCCCTTGAACTGGCTTGCCGTGATGTTAATGCGAGCATCCACGCCGGCGATCGCTCCACCTGCTTCACTCCTGCCAGTCGACGCCACACCACCATTCAACTCGAACAGCGAGCTGGTCGACAGGAAGATAGCATCGCGGCCGACGAAGACTCCGCTTCCCTGGCCTTTTGCCTGGTTCTTGCGGATGATCGAGTTGCTGATGTCGGCTTCCACACGCACGCCAGTATCCAGGAAGAGCCCTCCGCCCGAGTCATCAGCTGTGTTGTCGGTCACATTCGACGACTCAAGGCTAAGGTATCCGCCGTTCTGAACGTAGGCGCCTCCGCCGGAATCCGAAGCCACTACACAACGAGAAATACCCAGCGTCAGCGACACTGAAACCCCATCGCGACCCAAGAAAGAGCCTAGCTGCTAACTGCTACTCACCACTGAACGCGATGAGGCTATTTACCAAAGTGACCTTGGCCAGATCGCTCACCGTCAAGCTTCCTCCGCCTTCATTGGCCGAGTTGTAGATAAACTGTGAGTCGACTGCCGACAGCGACGCCTGCGAGTCGACAAACGCGCCTCCGCCGCTTTCCGCGCGGCCATAACTCACCTCGGACGAGTGTAGAAAGAGTGCCGTGTCACCGCTGTTCACACCACCGCCGACATGGATGTGACCACCCCTGGTCACTGCTGGAGACACGACTTTGGACGGCGTGACCACGTACTCTTGGCCGCTCAATATCTGCTTGAACAGTGTCGACCACGCACTCGTGAATCCCTTGGAGTCACTAGTCAGCGTTGATCCGTGCACGGTCAGTTTGGCGTTGCTTGTTGCCGCCAACGACCCGCCATACGTCGCGCTGTTGAGAAAGAAGAGGCTTTGGTGGATATTCACTGTTGCCTCGGCGAGGACGTAGACTCCACCGCCATATCCAGTGCTGCCTGAACCAGACGGATCCCCTGCTCGATTTTCGACGATCAGCAGCGATGTGGCAAGTAGAATGCCTGCGCGAGCAGCTAGTGCGCCCGCTACTTTGCTCGCCGAGTTCTTGTAGAACACGCATTCCGTGAGAGTCAACACCGAGACAGGCCCGCCTGTAGATCGGCCGTCGAAATAGAGCCCACCCGCCTGGGTCGCCACGTTGCGATCGAAACCTGTGCGCTTCACAGTGTGGTTTCCCCCTCCTATGATGAAGATTCCGGCACCCATGCTCGCAGAGTTGCGAGCGATATAGCACGACACGACGGTCGCCGATCCTGAGCCCGTGAGAAGCAAGCCTGCGCCACTGCCGTCACCGAGAGAGGCATCAGTGATGATCAAGTCCGACACCAGGCAGTTGCCTGATCCGCAATCAACCACGACGTTGGCCCCGTTATTCTGCGACGGGATGACACTGCGTGCCACTGACGACCGGGAGTCTGGCTTGCTATCAACAGCTGTGAAGCTTGTCTCCAAACCCGACTGACTTACGATGACGAGGATCCCGCCCGCCATTACATCCGCACGGTTATCTTCGACCGCGAGGCGTGCGTGCTTGACAATACTCTCCACCACGACGAGGCCCCCGCCAGAGAGTGTCGCCGAGTTGGACGTAAACTGAGAATCGGAGATGGTACAACTCGACGCGGCGCCAAAATACGCACCGCCACCTAGCTCGCCTGCTTCTGATGTCGACACCAGAGCATTCTGCACTTGGCAGGACCGCGCGCCGTTCGTTCCGATACCCGCGCCATTGTTCGCTTGAGCTCCTGAGATCGCCACGTCACTCGCTACCGCGCCGATACCATCCAGAAAGATGCCGCCACCAGCCTCGAATGCTTCGTTGTTTAAGAGCTGGGCACGCTGGGAGTTCGTGCTGGCAGGGTCGAGGGCAAATGTTGCGCTCATCAAAAACACACCACCACCATACTGCGCGACACAATTTGACACAGTCAAGCCTTGATGCAGAACGGACGCCTCTTCTACGTAGATCCCGCCACCACCACCGGACGGTGTACTACTGCACTGATCGATCACAGCGCTTCGCACCTTGAGCGTTCCACTGGTGACGGCTATTCCTCCCCCATAGTCACTCGCGGTGCTGGTGCTGATGGATATTCCGGTCACTAGGGTATCACCCACCGATCCGAGGCCCCCGCCTCGTGCTGCACGGTTGCCACTGGCCGTGAATGATAAGCCAATCAGAGTGGAACTGTTGACGAGGACACCGCCGCCAAACTGCGCTCGGTTGTTCGCTATGGACACCGACGTGAGCGTGATTGAGCTGGCGAGTGCGTAGAGTCCTCCGCCACTGGTGATGACGCCGGTCCCGCTCAGATCGGTCGCTTCGTTTGCAACGATGGCGATTGAGTTCAGTATCGCTGCGGTGGCCCCAGACGCAAACAGCCCTGCACCCAACGGAGCTTTGCACGCAGAAACCTCCACAAACTCAAGCGAACTGGTCCCAGTGAGGTAAACTCCGCCTCCGCCTACGCCGGAAGTGCAAGCTTCAATCACTGTACCGCTCGCAGAGACCGCGCTCGTGTCGAGATAAAGGCCCCCACCAACTCCTGTGCTGGCGTGGCCACGGACACTTGAATCGGTCAGCAAGATCGTGCTCTTGTCGATTGCTGCTACCCCACCGCCAAGCGCTGCTTTACAGGACAACAATTTTGCTTGGGAGAACTGCACTGTCGAACGCTTGACCGCGAGACAGCCACCAAGATCCTTCGCCGAAGAGGATTCAATCGTGAGGCCCTGCACGTTTGCTGTCGAATACTCGGCGTAGAGACCTCCACCAACCGCTGTGCAGATACATTTGAGCACAAGAACCCATCAGTCAACTGTCAGATACTCTGGTGACGAGAGAGATGTCGGGAACCAACCATACCTGCTGAGCTGCCGCGCACTGAAGAAGTGGCGTCAAGCGTGACAGTGCCGTTCGTGAGCAGTAGAATGCCACCCCCTTGCTTTGCTGCAGTATTCGAAGCAAACTGGACTTGGAAAGTAGCGACGAAGTTCGCGTTCGCCAAGAGCGCGAGTCCGCCTCCACTCTCTGATGCTGTGCTGCTCTGAATCGCGACACTTCCTATCGTGAGCGCGCCGTTCTCCACAGCCATACCTCCGCCGGTCCGTGCTCGATTGGATAGCAGATACATGGTGTCGATAGAGACTGTCCCCGCCACGAAAACGCCGCCGCCACGCTTCGCTGCCGAGTTGAAACCGACAAGACTTCGCGCTGGCGCCGTGATCTTTGTGTTGCCGGCCGCATAGATGGCCCCACCGTCGTCAGCGACGTTACTCAGCAGGCTTGATTGGTCAAGCGTGAGCACGGTATCTTCCAAGTAGAGTCCGCCTCCCAAAGGAGCATTGTTGTTGCCAACGTAGACCTTGAACATCGAGACGGTAGAAGCGACTGCTGCCAGTCCACCGCCTGCTTCGTCAGCTGCGCTATATGTCAGCTCAACTCGAGAGAGAGACACCTGGCTGTTCACGATCTGAACGGCTGCACCTCTGCTGCCCGCACACGCCGTGATGGCAAAGTTCGCCAACACCACCGCCGTGTTATCCGTAATGCGAAAGCCGGGGGACGAGTCACCGCAGTCAAACGATGTCACGGAGCTCCCCAGTAAGCCTCGAATTGTTATACCGGGTACGCTGATTTGGAGGTCGCAGTTGTTCGGACCAGTGAATGTCCCTGGGTAGAGCACAATCAATTGATTCGGTCGGGCAAAATCCAAGGCACGCCGTAGAGTCTTGAGCGCCTTTGGAGCCGTGCCATGTTCACTGGAAGTATCCATCATGCCACCCGTGCCTTGATCGTCATCGCCATACACACTCACCGCAATGATATCCGCAGTAGCGGCGAAGCAGACTAGATCGCACTCGACGGAACCGCTATTGGCGGTACAAGTCAATAGATCGGACGGGCACGCGATGAGATTGCTGCAATCTTCGCCGATAAAGCCGCTAAAGCAAGTGCACTTGCCCTGCTTACAGCCACCATTTGCGCCGCAGCTCGGAGGACCGGGACACGGAATCACAGCCGCCGTGGGCGTCGCCATCGTATCAAACTCGTAGGAGATCTCCAACCCGCCGTAGCTCACACTGGAATCGGCTGAGAACGTGACAACAAGCTCTTTCACAGCCACTTGTGTTGGCAGTAAAAAGGCCCCTTCCCGGTGGCAGCCTCCGCGCCACAAATCCGACTTTGTATCGGAGATATCAGTCATCGAGATGACGACCTTGTCGTGGTCGCACTCCAGCTGGAAGTACGTGACGTTCAGAACGATAGCCACTGGAGTTGTGGGTTGAAGACTCCACGCTCGCGAGCTGGAATTCGCATAGTTTCTGTAGCGAATGAAGCCGGAAGAGCCGGAACACTGGAAGCTGTCCCCTCCGTGGTCTTCGGCAGTGAAACGCGTTTCTTCACTCGGAGTTGAGAGCGAGCCGTCAGCCTTAACAGCGCGGATAGAGTAAAAGTACGTCTGCCCCACGACCAAGCCGCTTGCGTCGTCCGCATACAGTCGCGATCCACGGAATATCTGCGTCAGCGTTGTGGTGGTGCTCTCACGGCGGAGGAGCTCGTATTCCGTGGCGTCTTTGGCTGGATTCCACTGGAGAGACGCGACGGATTTGGAGGCTATCAAACACACGGCCACTGTCAGCAAGACACACATACTCCAGTGATCTCATAGAAACGGCAACGCTCGTACCGCATCCGATGACTGGTGCAGCTGGTTGGTCCGCAACCTGGGCGGTTGTGAAATACACAGCTTTGCTTTGGTTTCCACGCCCATTTGCGCTTGTGAGAGCGCGCTTGACAACACAACACAACACAGACACACGTTAGACACGGCATTTAATGGTGCTCATCCAACGTGAGGTCCGGGGATAACTTACGACCGTTACGTAGTAGTCGACTTTGGGCTGCAACCCAGCGACAGTGGCGTTGAACTGGTCGCTCGCGGCTTTTGCGTCCATAGCGAGTAAGGAATCGGATACTTGGAACACTTCCACGAGAAATTGGTCGACAATCGAGCCTCCGACGTCTGCCGGACGCAGCCATCCGACAGATACGTCGGTATCGGACACGGACAGGATACTCAGGAGCTGCGGGGAACTCGGCAGCGTCGCTTCCGTCGTCATGAAGGACGCGAAACGACTCTCCTGGGACGAATCAACGCCATTGGTCGCGATAAGTGTGGCTTTGTACTCCACCAAGAACTCTAGCGAGGACACGGCACACGTCAAAATCAACCCTGAGCAGGTGCCAATGAGAGAACCATCGTGGTACACTTGCAGCAGATACGACGTGATCGGCAAGCCACCAGAGTCGATTGGGTCTGTCCACGAGAACGAGACGGATCCACCGGTGACAGCAACGACAATCGGTGGATCAGGGGCAGCCGGAGCACTCGCAGAGCTCGTCGAGTTCGTACGTTCCACTGACGAAGGGCTCTTTCCTGCATTATTCTGGAGTTGCACCGTGAAGGCGTATTGAATCTCTGGTAGCAAACTGCCCACCAGGACCTGCACAATCGTCGCCTCTTCCGGGGTGTCGGCTTTCTGAAGACGCCGTCGACGTGCTGTGTTCTCGGAAGCCGTCAGACGACGCGTGGTTGGTTGGACTGCTGGTGCATTGTTGATTAGCCTGACCGACGCTTGTGGGACAGCAAGCCCGTTGACGTAGACGACGTAGATGAGCTGCGTCGCACTGACTCCACCCAAGTCCGACGGCAGCGTCAGCTTGAGAACCATAGATCCTCCCGAATCGGTGCTAATGGCGCTAATGTTCGTCGGTGTCGATGGCACCGAGACGACCGTCGTGCGGAATGTCGCGCTCGCACCAACGTTCCCGAGCCCGAGCAGGTTCGCTGCGAATACAGTGAACTCGTACTCCGTGTCGGCTTGTAATCCACCAAACGTGATCTCGGTCCGGAGCACCTCTCTCACGGCGTTGTTGCTGCCTTGGACCGAGTACTTCTGGGTCTCCATACCGCCATTGTCGTCGGGCGGAGTCCATCGAAAGCGTATCTGGCCTCCCGTTCGACTGACCAACTCCAAATCGCCTGGCGGGCCAGGAACCGAGATATCAGCAGTCGTGAACCTCGACACATTCGACTCGCTGGAGTACCCGACGTCATTCAGACTCGTGATCTTGAACAAGTACGAAGTCGTGTTTTGAAGGTGAGATGTCCACACTGAGGTATCCGTGGTGTTGGCCACGAGTCGCCACGTCGGTTCGTCCGTGTCGTTGCTCATGTAGACTTGGTACCGGAGGGGCGAGCTGCTCCCACGATCGCGAGGCCGATCCCACGCCAGCGCCATGCCTCCGCCAGTCGCAGCGGTCTGGACGATCTTCTCAACTGGCTTGGATACTATCGCGCTCGTCGTCTGGAAGCTGGAAGACACAGTTCGGATACTCTCTGGTGATCGGCTCGCCTGTGCGCCACAGGTCGAGACGTCATTCATTGGCTCGGAGTAGAACAGATAGCTTGTAGTTGACGTGAGACCACCAAGAAGCACGGTCGTGTCGACTTGCAAGTCGTTGCGGCCGATGTCGTCGTAGAAGTAAAGGTCTTGATTGTCGGTGGCGACCAAAACACCGTTTAAATAGACGTTAAAGCCGCGGATTGGGATCCCGCCCGTGTCGTTTGGGGCAGTCAAGCGAACGTACAGAGCCCCTCCGCTGGCTTCAAGAAGCCGTGGAGGCTCGGATGGTCCTGGCCTTGTCGGCGAGAGAGTCTTCAACTTGACCACATTGCTTGGCGGACCTCGCAGCGTCCAGGCGCCGACTGCTTCATCGTTCAAGACATGCAACACAGGCATCTCAGCAGCCACAGCATCGTCTTCACTGGCTGCAGGACTGGGCCGAGGGTCGTAGCGAATCACTTGGCCTGTGAGCTCTTGAGCTCGGAAGTAGTAGCCCTAATACAAGAGAAAGTGAGACTTTCAATGAGGTAGTAGCACCAAAGCCGCCCCACACTCACCCCAAATTCGAAGTAGCTATCAGCCTTCAGCGCATCGGTGACGTTATTGGTCAGTTCGATCGAGGCATCGGCAAGCTGAAGCGTCCCCTCCAACGTTACGTCCAAGTCTTGGTCGCCCGTCACAGAAACTGCCATGATCTCGTACTCGGTGTCGGCGGCCAGTGCGAAGAGCGCACCATCGCTGGAGCCTGTCACGAGCTGCTGTGCACGAAGGAAGCGCTCGCCATTGCCAACTTTGCGGTAGTACAACACAGCGCTGAGCTTGGTGTGGTAGCCACCCGTGTCCAAAGGCGGGTCCCAGTTGATGCCAATGGATCCACCAGTGCGTTGTGTCGCGGTCAATCGTAGGCGTGGTGGGCTTGGCGGAGAGAGTTTGCCGCTCGCAAGAACGACTTCATCCGATAACTCACCAGCTCCAACCAAGTTGAAAGCCTACTCACAAGTGGATGTCTCAGCTACGGAGAGTTTGAAGGTATCCAGAAAACCCACGAACCTGTGCTTTGAACTTGTACTGTGTGTCGGGGAACGGGACGCGGACGTCGACGAAAGGCGATGCGTTTCGCGCTCCATCGTAGGCGACCTGCATCACCATACAGACTTTCAGTACCAGCAGAACAGAGCCCTCAGCTGCAAGAAGCGCATACTACATAGTACCTTGAAGTCATTGACGCCGTCATCCCAAACGAACACTGAAAACCCGGTAATCGGAGCACCACCAGTGTCTGTCGGCGGCAGGATGTTCACGCTGATCGTACCTCCGGTCGCGTTTAGCTGTGTCATCCCCATCGAAGGGCCTGGCCGTGTGAAATTTGTCGTGGTAGCAATCAATCGACTGGATACGACGCCAAGTCCGATTTCATTTGTCGCTGCGATCGTGAACGCGTACGTCGTCAAAACGGTCTGTGACCCCACTGCAAACGTTGTCGCGTTTGTAGGAGTGGAAATGGTTTTGTTGGCTTCGTTGCCTGCACTGGTACTGGCGCTACTGCCGTTGGAGGCAGCAGGTAGATACATTGTGATTGTGTACGACATGATCCACAACTCCTGGCCGCCGACGTTGATCGGAGGCGACCATTGCAGTACAAGCTTGCCACCCGTCGCTTTCGCAACGGACAAGTTTCCCACAACGCCTGGCTTGGACCGGTCTCCATCGTCTTCAATCGTGACTACGATCCTCTGATTTGTGCCGATCTTTGCACCTCCGTCCAAGATCGAAAGCTGCAGCACGAACACTTTGTACGGAAAGTCGTAGACCGAGTCCCCTTTAATCACGACAGTCAGCTCCTGCGTTGACTGGTTGTCACCGAATGTCACACTCGAGGTGGAGAGCTGGAACAACGCCTTTGGTGCGGTCGTCGCGCTTTCATCGATACTGATACTCACAGACGTCACAGAACTGCTGCCTGCCAGCCGACGCAGCGGGATCGCGATCGCATCCGCTGACTCGCTGACAGAGATCGCTGCTTCCGCAAAGTCGATCAACCCGGCATCTCCATCGTCCGCGATGTAAATCATAGCAGTCGACGGCGCGACAGTATCGGTTCGAGTCGTGGTGTCGATCAGTGAAAGCGCAATACGCCGTAACTGCTTCTCAAAGGCCGAGTTGTTGATAATCGCGATAGTGAATTCCTTGGCGATCTCTCCATCTGCAAACTCAAAATTCACGTTAGCGTCCACGGAGTAGTCCTGATTGAGAACAGCCACTGTCGCTTCTGGAGAGCCAGTGGGCGTCGAGGTGTCGATTTCGTAGTGGCACGATATCGTGCTGGCTGTTCCGTTCACTCGAAGCAACTTGATTGTCAGCGAGGTCACGTTCTCAAAGACAGTGGTGGTAACGGGCTCAAAGAGCACCACGCCGCGTTGGTTCACGTCCGTCTGAGCGCTGAGAGGGCCAACCCAGAGACTTGACCCAGCCGAATTGGTCGCGCGGATGCGGACGTAGTATTGAGTGGACGGCGTCAACAAGGACAATTCAAACGGGGACCTTGTCGCGTTGGCTTGCATAGCCACTCCGTTTAGTTCCGTGGAGTACTCAACTTCGACAACGACCGTATCTCCTCCGGATTCGTTGGGTCCATCCCACAGCAGCTCGATGGAATGCGACTGACGCAGACCAATCGCGAAGTTGTACACGTTCGATGGCGCCACGGGTTCTGTCGTCGTCGCCTCGAGAGCACTGCTCTTCTCGCTTGGTTCTACTTCGTCGAGTGTCGCAACTGATACCTTGATCTCGTACGTCGTCCGCGCAGTGAGCACACGCACGGTGGTCTGAACAGCACCACTTGCATTGACGTGAGCCACGTCCACGTCGTCGAGGAAGATGTTGAACCGGGTGATGATTGCGCCGCCGGTGTCGAGAGGTGGACGTAGAGATAGAGTGACGCTCTGAGCACTGGTCGACACCAGCACTGGAGCAGGAGGAGGAGCTGGTCGGCTCGCTTTTCCTGTGGTCACAGTACTCACCAAAGCCTCGCCTGCACCGAGCTGGTTGACCGCGAAAACTGACACGACGTACGCGGTGTTGGATAGGGCTTCATAGTAGACGTATCCCAGTTGCTGAGTCTCCCACAGATCAACCGAGATTCCGAGCAGAGTCGAGAGATGGACTTGATACCGAAGTAGCGGGATACCTCCAGTGTCCAGCGGAGGTAACCAGCTCACGTCAATACGCCCACCACCAGTCGCTACCGTCACGAGTCGTTTTGGCACCTGTGGAAGTGTCGCTGACGGCGCCGTTGATGCAACCAAAAAGTCACTCGCCGGGCCTAAGCCGGCGCTGTTGTTGGCAAGCACGACGTACACGTACTGGGTGCCGATACTCAATCCCTCATCGAGATACGCTGTGTCCGAGATCAACGCGTCCGCTGCGAGAAGTACTTTATCATCGCGACGCACTTGATAGCGCAGTGCGGATACGTCACCACCCTTGTCAATCGGAGGAGTCCACATTAATTTGATCGACCCGCCCGTGCTGGCTGAGGCAGTGAGAGACGTCGGAGCTCCCGGTTGGGTGATGGTGTCTTGCGTCAGTCTTGATATCACAGCACTTTTTTGGCTTGTACCCGCTGAATTCCACGCAGTGACGTCATATCCGTATGATTGACTGGGCTGAAGCCCTCCGCGCTTGAATTCGGTCGCCGTACCGTTGTACAAAACAACCCCAGAGTCGGAATAAAGCACGTAGTTCAACTGCGAGTCACCCCCATCGTCCACTGGTGGAAGCCACGTCACTTTCTGCATCCCGCCTGTACTAACTATCACCGTTAGATTGAGCGGCACCTCCGGTGCAGATACGGGAAGTGTGGTAGCGAACACTGGATGGTATCCTCTCAGCACTGCAGGGTCTCGGCACGCACTGATCTCGTTCACAGCAGCGACCACGAACCCGTACGACGTGTTTGCGCTCAGCTTTGAAACTCGGGCTACCACTGTCGTCGCGCTCACACTGACGTTCGACACCAACTGGGCGTGTTGCAGTTGAACTTCGTATCCGACGAAGATATAAATTTCATAGCTGGTCACATCTGAGCCACCGAAATCCTCGGGCGGCGACCACTGGAGTGTCATAGCCCCACCAAACCGTGCGAGAAGCTCGAGGTCTCGGGACTCTGACGGTATGGACACAAACTTGGTCGTCACGCTCTGAGTGTCGCTGAACTCACTTGGTCCCTACACAGAATATTTGTCGCCTTAGATTCGCCATCAGTAATTAGGGCCCATGGTACAGTATCACAGAAACTCACTGCAGCAGTGTTCGCTTGATACTTGAGCTGGTAATTGGTGAAGAATTGCAGTCGGTTCAGCACAAATGTGGTCTCGGGGCTATTGTACACCTCCCGGAATACGCCTGGAAGAGCAGCCGAAGACGACCACAGCGAAAACGACGCGATATTGAGCCCGCCAGTGTCCTGGGGCACCAAGAACGAGAGGTAGATCGCACCTCCAGTAATGCGAATGATTTCGAGACCTGGTGGTTTACTGGGAACTGTCGCACTGCGCGTGGTGCCACGAATCGAGGTGGAGCTTTCGCCGACGATACCCTCGGCGTTCACAGCACGAACTGAGCTGGTGTATGTAGTAGACGGCGAGAGACCGAACACTGTGAAATACGGCGTCAAAGTATCGTAAACGCCAACAAGCTGCTCGCTGCTGCGCCAAATCGACACTTGGTACCGAGCAATACTCGCGCCACCATTGTCGAAAGGCGGCGACCAGGTCAACTTGAAGCTTCCTCCAGTGTGACTGGAGTTCTGAACCTCGACAACAGCCGACGGAGCGGAGGGATTTGCCGTCCGAACGGGTGCGAGTGTCGTCGAGGCCCCCGTGTAGAATATGTTTGCTGCTGTCACCGCGATGTTGTAGCTGCTGCGCGCGCGAAGATTCGTGACGCACAAGCTGTCGTCAAAAGTCGCGTATTCTTGCACACGGCCGTCTTGGTCTGCTACTGAGATCGTGTAGTTGAGGAAAGTTACGTTCGCAGCCCCACGATTCAGTGGCGCTTGCCAACTCAAACACACTGTACCCCCCGTCACAGAGTTTGTCGCGAAGTTGGAAGGAGTACCAGGCGCGGAAACATCACCATCATCCATGATCTCGATATTGGTGGACGATGCCGACCTGTCGAGACGAGCTCTTCTCGCAATCGCACGAAGCCGAAGTCCCACGACCTTGCGACGTTGATACGCGTGGTCATTGATGATGGCCAGCGTGATCGCTGCTGAGACTTGTCCGTCCAGCATTGTGATGTTTCCGTCGGGCAGTGTGAAGTCACTGCCGTTTGTTGCTGCAACTTCGGTCTCATTGAGACCCTGAGGGTGGAATAGATCAACTTGCAGGACCACCAAGCCGCTGCGTCCACCCGTCCTTGTGACACTGATAGATAGCGATCCGGTCGATTCAAGCACCGAGTACGCAGGCTTCTCGAAGCCCACCACTCCGGCATCTCCGTCGTCGACAATGGTCACAAGCGTCTTGCTGATGCCACCAATCGATCCGGAGTCTTCACCGAACGCCATGATCTCGATGTAGAAGTGATTGTCCGGCTCGTCCGCGATGTCGTTGTTGATGATACCCACCGCAATCGTCGCAGTGAGAACACCGCTCGGAAACGAAAGTGTTCCAGACGATTCCGTGTAGTGCTTCCCCGCCATTGCAGTGCCGTTCTGCGTAGCGTAGGTACACTTGGCAGGTAAAGAGCCGCCCATTGAGCGAATCACCGTGATTACAGCAGTTGTCGCATTCTCCAGCACGGTCACGTTTGCGGATTCGAACGACATGACTCCTGGCGAGATAGGATCCGTCGTGACGTTGAAACTGTCGCTCCAAGTTCCATTCCCAAACTCGTTGCGAACTTGCACGCGAACTGCGTACGGAGTCGCATCAACCAGAGCATCAAACACCACAGGATCATTCACGTCACGTGTCAACACACTCAGAACTGTGTCTGTCGTGATGTCTCGAAGCTCGATGTCGTACGAAAGCTGGTCCGATCCGCCCGTGTCCAAGGGTGGCATCCAGTCCACGGAGATGCTGACATGCGACTTGTAAATCAGTCGCACCGATGCCACAATTCCTGGCTGCGTCACGTCGGTCGTCACGATACTGATCGGGTCGCTTAGTGGTCCGATCCCCGCGAGATTTGTTGCACCAAAGGCGACAGTGTAGTTTGTCAATGCTGTCAATCCGACGACATCACAAACTAGCCGACCTTCCACAGTTTGGAAAACAACCGCGGAGTAGAGCGAGCCGTCCACGAACACGACGAATGCACTGATCGGCCCACCGCCAAGATCATCAGGCACAATGATCTCAGCCCTCATACGCCCGCCGAAAATTGTGATGTCACGAAAACTCGGAGCTGACGGCGGTTCGAGAGCAGCAGTGTTGAAGCTGAGAGCTGACGAGCTACTGCCAACGTCGTTGACCACCCGAACGCGTATGGAGTAGCCGCTGTTGGCCAGCAGTCCGTTGAATACCCGACGCGTGTCAGGTCCAGTGTAGGACGTAATGACCGCGCCGCTGCCGTCGCCACTTACGACGGTGACTTGGAAGTCTTGCAATGGAAGTCCACCGGTGTCGTCTGGAGGCTGCCACTCTGCGTCAATAGAGCCGCCTCGGACCTCCCAGTATCGAATCGTCGGAGCAAGAGGTGGAGTGGGTGCAGAGCTCACCGCTACGATTGACGAGCCGACCTCACCCAAAGACACCGCAGCGCTTGCCGAGTAGATTGTGTAGTTGTAGCTCGTCGAAGCCGCGACACTCATGGCATCTCGATATCCTGTCGGCGTGGATTGGGAGACCGAGTCCACTGATTGATGGAGCAACCCATTTCGAAACACCTTGTATCCGGTAAGACTGGACCCGCCAGTGTCGGTCGGGGGCTCCCACGTGAGTACGATCGCGCCACCTGATAACGACGGAAGCTGGCGCAGCCTCTGCGGCGGATCTGGTGGAGTCACTGATGAGGTCTCGACAAGTAGATCGGATGTGTTGTAGCCTGGACCCACTTCGTTGGCTGCCGCTACGATGAACTTGTACGCCGTCAATGAAAACAGGCCATTCAGCTGAAATGTTCGATTCGCCAATGCGTCGACGTGGCCCACATCCGAATACTCTTCACCGTCATTCAAAGCCGAGTATACGACGTAGTACAGCAACTCCTTCCCGCCTGTTGACGAAGGCACGTCCCATTGAAGTGCTATGGATCCACCCGTCACGTGTGCCACAATCAGACGCTTTGGCGCTGAGGGAGTTCCAGCGCTTCGTGTGTGTACCACAAGTTCCGATGCGGTCGAGTTCGTGGAATCACCAACGAGACACTGCGAGTAGTAGTTGTAGACGACGAGCCTGAACGCGTAGACCCAGCTGGCCTTCAGATTGGGGATCACAGCTCTTCGAGCGAGCGAGGTCACTCCATCATAGACGATCACTGGCACACTCCACGTGTCGTTCGAGATCTGCTCACGAGCATACACTTGGTATCCCGTGATTTTGGCGCCACCTGTGTCCAGCGGATCCTCCCACTGCAGCGTGAGTTCTCCCGCGTCTTCTGCGACAACGTACGGACTGCCGATTCCCCCGACTTCGGTTGGCGCTTGAGTTGAAAAGCTGGCTTCTTCACTTGTACTTGTGCCCTGAGAGTGATCAATCAATGGTTGTGTTAGATAGCTGCAGCCATCTGTAGTCAACCAGTTCCACCAGAAACTTACATGTCCGTTCTGAATAGCAAACGTCACGAGGTAGAAAGACGACGACAGTAAACCGTAAACGGACACGACGCTGATAACGCCACCGGAAACGACCAGATCGGATACGGGCACGACCTCGAGCTGCTGCCACTTCGTTGCCTCCCCCATCGCACGAGCGTAGCTGACGGAGAAGTAGTTGATAGGCGCTCCGCCTAGATCTAGCGGAGCAAACAACTGCAAATGCAGCGCGCCACCAGTGGCGTTTAGTAGTTGAGGCGGCGGCGGTTGGGCTGGTGCTGTGACGAATCTGGTCGTGACTTCTGTTTGCTGTGAGGGACTGTTGAAGGTGGCTTGATTCTCAGCCCACACTTCGAAGTTGTACGTGGTCTGCGCGACGAGGTTCCCGACAACCGCCTTCGTTTGTGTACCATTCACCTGCACCAACGGCTCCGTCGATAGCTGGTAGCCGTTAACTCGAATCCAGTACGAGCGGATGCCCACACCCCCAGTATCAATAGGAGCTTCCCAGCTCAACGTGACCGTTCCAGCAGTATACGCCACGACCTGAAGCCCCGGTAACGGCGTCGGAGTGCTTGGAAATTCAGCCGTCACGACGACGAGCACGCTGCCAAACGGACCGAAGCCTCGAGTATTCATTGCAGCAACTTGGACTTCGTACGATGTGTTGTACTGCAGTCCATAGAAGCTCTTTGAGGAGTTGCCACCGACGTCAACGTTTTCCTGGATGTGCTGTGAGTTTGCCTCTCGAACTTGAATCTGGTAGCTCAACCACGGCACATTGTTTCCTCCGGTGAAAGCAGGTGCGCTCCAAAAAGCTCGAAACGATCCGCCCGTTATACTGTCGATAAAGGCTGAAGGGCTCCCAGGCACACTCAAATCTCCTTTGTCGGCAACGTAAATTGTCAACGTATCTGTCGACACGTTTGCTCCACTAGTGGGATTCGACAGCATGAAGGTCACTGTCCGATCGCCGAATTCGTCGCTGGATTGGATAGGCACCATGGCCAACACGTTCAACTCGCCATCTTGGAATGTGATCACTTGCTCGAAGTATCCTCGCGGGACAGCGGAGCTAATCGTCGAGCTCAAAACCGCTGTGACGACACCCGTTTGACCCACACGGCGCTCGATCAGAACAGTGGCCAAGCCTTCATCCTCACGTACGAAGAGTTCTGAATCGGTAAACGCGATGACGCCGGCATCTCCGTTGTCGTGGACTTCAATGAGGCCTTGAGAGACAGTCGATAGATTGCTGCGTTCAGGTTGCTCGAGCGATATTGTCACCACGAGTGGAGACTCTTGAAAAACTGCGTCATCGGGGGCGGAAAATTGAATACTCTTGGTGTACTCGCCTTGGGAGAAAGTGACACGTCCTGTGGAGGCTTCTCCGGTGGTAGATCCATAACACGACGCCGAGCCATCGCCGTTTGGGTCGCAGACGATCACCATGTCGTCAGGGAGGCTCCTTGAGGATGCAGTGGTGAAATTTACCACTTCATCCATCGTTGTTCCATATAACCGCCCGACTTCAAACCATGCCGTTTTCCCCTCTCTGATCCAAATATATGGCGTCGCGACACTCACGATACCCGCGCGCGAGTCCGAATCAGTCGTGTACGTGGTGTTGCTCCACGAGCTGTTTCCCGCTTCACCGACTGCACGAACGGACACCACATACGAAGTTCCAGTGTCAAGACCATCGATCGTGAGTGACGTGGGGCAGGCGACAGCCCACGGAGATTGGCGGTAGCACGTGAGCGACGTTTGAAACACCGTCGATGCATTGGATGCGTCATCTCTTGTGGCTAAAGCATCCAAGCTCATATCACCAGTTCCTGGAGATACTGGCGGCGTGATCGCGACAACGAGTTGAGTCGACGTCGCGAAAGTAAGGCTTGTCGCCGGTCGTGATGGCGCCCCTGAGTCAGTTGATATGTTCATCTCCACCCACGAGCTGGTCCCGTAAGAGTTTTCTGCGCGTACGCGGATGCTGTACGCTGTCGACGGCTGTAAGTTGTTGAGCATCGCCGCGCAGCACGAGAAGGCAGATTGTCGGAACGCCGTCCCATTGGTCGCCACCAACTCATAGTAGAGTCTGCGTGTACCGGCTCCTGCTCCTCCTCCGTCATCGCACGCTCGAGTGACACCAACTTGGATCCATGATGGTCTGGCGACGTTTACACTGATTGTCGGTGCGCCTGGAGCTGAGAATTCGCTGGTTGCAAACGAGGCGAAGGTTCGGTTGACCATACCGGCAGCGTTTTCCACCTCAAGCATGTAAGCGTAGGCTGAGTTGGCTGCCACAGTGGCGGCTTCACCGCCACAGTGTGTAAAGTTCGTTGCCATCGTGGACTCGAGTAGCATCACCCCACTAGCACTGAGTGATATACGCACGATTGGCGAGCCCCCGGTATCCTGTAATATTCGCACGGGTCAGTCAGTCGCGTGATGCCAGCCCAGCTTGGATACACACACGCCTACCTTCGGCAGGGCCCATTTGAGAGAGATGGAGCCTCCTGTTCGTGAAACGAGCTCCAAAACCGGAGCTTCAGGTGTGGTTGCTAGACTGCTCGCAACATAGATGACAATTCATCAGAAGTTAGCGATACAGTTGTCCAGTTTGCTGGAGAACTCACAGGGGGGACGTACCTCGTAGTGACCACTCGCTGCGGCGAGAAAGAGCTGTTTCCGATGGGATTCTCTGCAATCATTGAGAGCACGTACTTTCTCGAGGCACTCAATCCTGTGATTGTACACGACTTGAGTGCTGATGTCGTCTCGCTTGGGTTAGCGCAGAGCGCGTCGTTTCGAACAAGTACACCGCAAGGTGAGCCTCCGTTGGGCTGGTTGCAGCACGTGCCTCCTGTCGCAGAGTTGCAAGAACCCGCAACACACGAAGCACTCGCCACAGAAGTAAATCCTTGTAGTTCGCCATCGTCGATTGTCGTGTTTGAGCAGCTCGCACAACCGTCACGCGAGGAGTAGCAACTCGCAAGTGAATCTGCAGCCACATGATAGTGCAGATCCGACTCTAAAAATCCACCCGTGTCCTCAGATGTTGCGAAACTGAGATCCACTGATCCTCCTGCAACTTTGTTGATCGCTTGTATTGTTGGCGCCGCAGGTAGAGTACCACTCAGTGTCGAAAAGGGTGTGAAGCTTGCCTGGTCTGCCTTCGTCAGGTTGTACTGATTGACTGCGATGATGCTGAACTCGTAGTTGGTACTCGCGAGTAAGTGAGTGGCGTTGTAGAATCTCTCTATCGAATCTCGCCCGTCGTATACCAGATCTCCCCGCGCATCAGACGCTGCGTCTGCTGACAACCGCTTGAACACTTGATAGCCGATGATGCGGCCACCACCAGAGTCCACTGGTTCGTCCCACGTCAAGACGATGAAGCTCGGCCCACTGTCGTTGCGTTGAATATTCACGACGGGTGAGGGCGAACTTGCTGCGTCGGTGATGAATGAAATCGATTCACTAGCAATCGTCTCGCCGAGGTCGGTGATCAGCGTCGCTTGCACAGTGTAGTTTGTCTTGGCTAAAAGCCCCGTCAGAGTTGCCGATGGCTCATCGTCCGAGTTGACTGAAACTTCTGTCTGGCGCGAATCGCTTTGTGGACTGTTCTGAGCATCAGCGACGAATCGAACAACCTCGGGCTTCGCCCCGTTCCAATCATCGGGCAAAACGAACGTGAGTACAATGCTGCAGCCTTGGGCTGATAGAATGACTGGCTGCGGCGGAACCGTCGGAATACCAGCGTCACGCGTCATCGTGTTCACTGCGTCACTGACGAGTTCGCTGCCAGATAGGTCGTCACACACACTGCCAGAGGAGAGAGCAATCGCTCGGAAGGTGTAGTTGGTGAGAGGGAGAAGGTGGACGCCGTCGCCTTGGTCAATGAGCGTGATGGTCACCGATTCAGAAGTTGCGGGTACACTTTGCAGCTTGATGAAACTCGTGCTGTCCTGCCAAATGAAGATGTTGAACACCGAAACAGGACGACCACCTATGCATCCATTCGTCAGTCAGTAGGCGATACGTAGTACGAGGGAGGAGAACCGATAAAGGTTGGTCAGCGCACCAGTATCCAGTGGCTCTGTGAGCATCAGGGTGATCGATCCACCTACACATTGCAAACCGGCAGTCATTAGAATGGCAGCCAGCGCCAGTAATTAGTGCGAACGTACCCGTTGCGGAGACAAATATCGGTGTGGGTGTCATCCCAGGTGTGTCGACTGAAGTTGTCGTCACCAGGACGGGAGCGCTGTAAGCACTTCGCAGTGGGCCCTGGGCGAAATACGCCCTAAACGCGTACGCAGTGCTGTGCTGTAACTTGAAGACGGCCACACTTGTCGTTGAATTCTCCACCAGTTGATAGCGAGCAAGCTCGAACGCGCTTTGAGACATTCTTCGCTGCTCCACAACCAAGTTCTGTGGGGCTGTTGCGCTGAATCGCAAGCGCACAGATCCGCCCCTGATTTCTTCCACGACGAGAGAGCTTGGAGGTGCGATGACGTCGTCCGAAGGTCCGATGAAGATCAAGGTCTCCGTCTCTGGCCCGGGCCCTTCGATGTTGACTGCTCGCACAGTGGCTAGGTATGAAGCCGACGCCATTGGGACTTCAACGCCAGCTGAGAGCGTTCCACCACCAGTGCTGGTGCGGAAAAAACCGTTCACGAATATTTGATACTCGATGACTGGGGCGCCACCGTCGTCGTCCACAGCCTTCCAGTGAAGTTCCGCGTAGCCATCGGATGTGTCGATCACCGCCAACTCTGGAACTGCACCAGGGGTAGTGACTTCAGTGGTGCTCGCAAGTAAGATTTGATTCGCTTCGTATCCACCGCTTTCGAGCGATGTGGTCGAAAGAGTGAACTCGTACGTCGAATCTGCCGTAAGACCGCCGATGCTCAACCTCCCATAAGTATACGCGCTGATGATTTGAGTAGATGATGCCTTGGAGCCGCACGTTCCCAAGTTAGCGCCATCTTCACACATATTATCACACATTCTCGCCGAAACTTGCACCGGCTCACCCACGAACTGGGAACAGAAGCACGTCCCACGAGCATTGATTCCGAATCGTTGCACAGGCAGCGAGCGCGCGATCTCGACTTGATTGATTATGAAGTCGTTTGCAGTGGAGGAAGAGTCCATTCCTGAGACGGCGCCGTTGAGGAAGGAGAAGCGCAAATCCAGCACAAGTGCTGCGTCAGGAGACCAATGGGATCGTGAAACTGCCTTCACTTCACTCTGAGCGAGTGCTTTGCTCCACACGCGAACCTACGAAAGTCCCAAGCCGATGGTGAGTTGGCAGAAACACCTCTTGACACAACGATACTCACGTTGTCCATCGCGCCTGGGAAATAGCTGAATTCGGGCGTGGATTGAATCGATTCTGCATCTTTGAGGCAGCAAAACATGTCAGAGCGGGAGATAATAGCTCGGGAATGGTTGTACGTACTTCGTCCAAGTTGAAAGCTTGCTAAAGCGGGCATGGTGCACCCTAGGCCGCTTACAGTTGCAGACGCTGCCGGCAGCCCATCGAGGTACATAGTGATGACTTCATCGGCATGCACGATGACAGCGATATGTGTCCATATTCCACGCTGTAAGCGGTGAGGGATGGCCACCGACGATGCACACCTCCCGAATAGAAAGCCCTCGTTCGTATGTGCCATCCACAGCGCGAGCTCGTCGTCTCCATATGCGAATAGAAGGCGAACCTGCTCGCTCGAAGAGTAGTCATCGTCGTACACGGCCCAAAACTCGACGGAGAAATTGCCTAGTGGCATCGCAAACAGCTGCGCAGCCCGAACTGTCGAGAGCGACGTAAAACGGATCTGTGCCTCGGCCGCCGAGCATTTTTCGTAAGCAACGCTGGGATTGCTCACGTTCGAATTCACGATTTCGTACATCCCGTTCGACAGGAAGCAACCGTCATATTCCACACCGGAGCCTGTGTACGTATACGCAAGAGCCCAGGTCACGTTAGAGGTTTCTAATGTATCCAATGCGTGCTCAGTTACTTACCTGCATACACTTGGCGGCTTTCGGTGGCACTAAGTGCTCGAGCAGTGACACGAAACACGTGCGAACGCGGAACACCGGCATCCGCGCTAACCAACAACGTGACCATCCCACCGGTTGAGCTGAGCCGTCGAACTCGAACTTGTCCACTTCCTCTGGATGCGGCTTCAAACGTCACCGCATCCAGAGAGATTTTATCTCCACGAGCAGGAACACCGCGGAAAATGACGCTCGCAGACACCGGGTATTTGTTGTCCACGTCAACTGCCACAACATTCCAATCGCCAAGCTTCGGTACCTCGTTTGTATCCGTCGACCAAACCCGTTGGGTCACGATGGAGGAAAACAGCACGCCAACGTGCAAACTTGAAAAAACTGGGTTCAAACAATGGAGAAGATTATCAGACGTCAGCAACCACGATCCTACATATCCAGGCATGTGATAGAAATCGAAATTGTGCACTCACCTGACCCGAGTCGGTACTTGAATGTAAGCCGCGCAGGACCACTCAAACCGATCGGTAGACTGCGATACACGGCTGTGCCGGGCGAAGTTGGCTTGATCTGCGTGAAGTTGAGGGATATCCACTCCACGTCCAACTCATACAATCGCTCTGAAGTCGTATCATACTGTACGACTGGCACATCACCAAGAACAGCGGGAGAGTCGAAAACAGCAACACCGAACTGGAGATGAAGCGCTCCAATAAACGCTGAAGTGGGCGTAAACCGCACATCGACATGCTGCGACAACGACTGCCCGATTTCCTGGATGGGAGCCGATATTCTGTAGCCATCTTCACTACTGCGATTGATGACCATGGCGGATGGAGACATGACTCGCTCCACAGCATTCAGTTGACTCGAATCATTGCTGGACACGTCGATAAGAAAACGAGCTGTCGTAGCTACAGCAGTGGGGACGACAACGGGGACGTGGATCACGACAGGGAGACCCTCGTACACCTTCGTGCTGAACGCGTACGGAAGAGCACCACTGGAGCCTCGACTTGCCTTCGAAATCGTTACAAGCCGAAAGTTCAATGCGGCGTAGCATCCACTTCGGTCGGCCGCATTGATACCAGTCCAGCTGACGATCACATCAATCGCAATAGACTCGGATATGCTGCTGGTGTAGCTAAATTCTTGGTCCTCTGCCGGCGAGAAGGAGATGAAGTCGGCACTCTCGTTGTACACTTTGCTGGTGAGTGGAATTGCATCGTGTGCAACGAAGACACCAGCTGGAGGTGAGACCTTCGCCCAGACGATAGACACGTTGCTCACAACGAGTTGGCTGAGTAGAGTATCAGCGAAAAGTGCTCGCAAGAAAGCCATCGTTGGCGTCATTGTCTCGACGATAGATGACGCTGGGAAAAAGAAGGCTGGCTTCCGTGGCGGCAACACCTCGCAGTAGTTCAGCTCGATATAGGACGAAGACGAAGCCATCGAAGTCCACATGGCATCGCGCGTGACCAGATCCGTCACAGATACTTGGACATTCACTGGAGTTGCACTTGTCACCACTTGAACAAGCTTCAAGACGAGCGGAAGCTGAAGAGGTGCAGTTCCGGTGCCTTCTTGAATCACGAACGTGCAATCAGCAGCGTGGTTGACTGCTACTTGACGACCAACTGATGTAGTCACAATGGCTGTGTCGTTGGAGCATTTGTCGAACGCCACTTCCACGTAGGATCTCGCAGATATCAATTCACCATATACGCGGAGGCTAGCAGTGCCACCAGCAGGAATCAGTGAGCTGCCAAACACCTCCGTTTGTGGAAGCTGCACGACTGAAGCGAGTGGGAGTACGTTCCATCTGGTCGGGATGACCAGAATGCCAGCAACATCGCTGTCGGGATCGAGTGAAGCCCGCACTTGAACTTGAATCGTGAGGGAAATCTCGACAGGTAGGTATGGCGAAGCGATGGGTGATCGATGCGCGATGGCAAGGGTATCATCGCAGCGATGTTCTACGATGACACTTGATGAGCTTGGACTGACTAAAATGGTAGCGCCACTTGACTGCACAGTAATACGCGTTAGCGGTATCACCCTCTCAAAGGCGTCAATTGTTGACACGCAGTAGCGTCCGCTGAGCTTGAGCAGCGATTTCCCCAGAAGGCTTGAAATTCGAAGAAGCAGCAGTTCGTCGCCCACTGTGGAAAATGAGACTGGCCAAAGTGTGATCGCTAGTGTGTTTGATGCATTTTGGCCGTAGGATGAGCTTGTCGGCACGAATCCGAGGCGTCGATGCATTTCACTGGATTCTTGTCGGTCCAAGACAGTGGGAATCACAAGTTCGTAGGCTTCAGCCGGGTCAGAGTCGTGTTCGAAGCGTAGACCCACTGCCATTTCATCAACTCGTTCCAGATTCAGACCGACGATCTCGACCGGGAATCCGCCTAGCGCCGAAAACAAAGCTGCTCCACTGATAGAAATTTCCACTCCTTCAACGCCGACGGTATTGACCTTGAGCGAATGTTGCCCCAACTGCGCACGTGATACATCAGCACTCTTCAGGCGGAGAATCACTGATGCAAGACGCAATGGAAGTCGATCAAGACGATTGATCTCACGATTGATGACTGAGTCGAGACGGAACTCCACGCCTCTTGAGCTATCAGCCGATACAGCTAACTTGACAGCGTCGGGAGCTTGAACCCAAAATACGTGGAATCGTTGGATCTCCAGATCGTTGTCGTCGAATACGGTCGTTTTCAGCACTTTGCCATCCTTTGACAACACAGACACGGCCACGATGGTGATTTCGGCCTCCTCGCAAGTTCTGGATGTCAAACTGACTCTGTCGAACGTCTCTGTCGCATTCCATTGAAAGCGCCTTCGAGCATCTTCAATCCCCGACGATGGAAGCTCCTTGACTCGATCCGGACCATTTGGAGCTGCAGCTACACTCACATCCAAACAGCCGAGCACGGCAATTGTTGTGGAGTACGCGATTGTTCCCGTCGACTGTATCGACAGCTCGACTTCCTTTCCATGCGGTAGTAGCCCGTTTGCGATCGAGATCTGCGCCAGCGGGTTGTATACAGCGACGCGAAGCAGCTGAGAAAACGTTGAAAATTGCTTGTGGGTATTCATCGTTCGAAATCGGAGAAGAATGGCTGCATTCCCGATCGCGTGCTCGGTGAAATCAACGAGAAGCCACGGATGCGAGCTCATCAGGCGCCAGATGACACGAGTCTCTCCACCACCGGTTGACTGCAACGATGAGGTGCCAGGTATGGCGATTTGCTTCACTGGTGTACTGTCAGCCCAAGAAGCCTGCACTGACCAAAGACGGTTAGGGCTGTTGAGACTTGAAGCTGCCACCACACCCCGAATAGTCTCGTTCAACTCGACGCGCAGGGTCGAACGTTGCGCAAGCTCGTACGACAGAGTGATTAGCTCAATCTCTTCCAGGATTTTCGGTGAGGAGCCGGTCGTCGACTGGAGAGACGGATTTGCCCCCAAAACAGAAACACCGGAAGAGTGCTTGTCTTGTCCATTGATAGTGCCCATGAGCCGTCGACGATACGTTGCGGAAGATGAAGTCGCCGTCACAGAAGAATCACCAAGTTGACCTTTCGTCGTGAATAGTAAAGCCCGACTCTCATCCAAGACGTTGTGGTAGCCACAACGACCGGCCGAAGAAAAGTCACACGCAACCCAGTCGACCACTGCAATAGGAGAACATAAGCTTCAGCGAATAATGCAAACTCCCGCATTGGGCGAGCGTACCTCCGTTTTTTCGATCGACCGCGGAGAATTGAAGATGCCTCAGTCGCCCATTATCCGTGGCAGTGAAAGACACATTCGTGGGAGATGCCGTACGAAAGATGCGAGGATCTCCACGATTGACTTTGACTTGGATCTCTGATGGCTGCCAGTCGATACTCCCCGATGCTGAAACCTATGTTTAAAGCAATTAAAAGTCAAATTGGTTTGGCCGCAATTGGCAAAATAACTCAAACTCACATTGATCAGCGCAATTTTCGCTGGGAGAGCTGGCATGACGATTATTAATGACGAATTGACGGCAGTTACGCCGTGAGGAAACCCTGCCCGAGTCACCAGGTTCATACCCTCATCATACAACTCCACCGCGACAGCATTGTCAAGTCCCAGTAGAGTTGGAAACGCCGAGATGATAGATAGCGAGATCACTGTGTTGTCACAAGATGGACACTCATGAGCGAACCAATTTCCTGCTGATCTCAAAGCAAACGTACCATTGCAGTAGCTAATCGACGTTGTAGTTGCTCCTGAGCAGTTCTTGGTCTCGTCGATCGCACAGCGGTATTCGGGGGCCTCAGGTGTCGAGTAACAAGTCGTATAAGCTTCCAGGGACGGGAGAAAAGTCGGTTTACACTCGCAGCCTGATTGAGTGTAATAACGAAGGCGCGCCGTTGATGATTGACGCTGCACCGCGTTGAGATCCTCACCGAACTGTGCGTCACGGAGTAGTATGCATGTCCCGTCGAGATACGAACAGCCTGAGCATCGATAGCTCCGTGCGCACACCTCACAGCACGCGGCTTGGCTTGTCGACTCTGACTGATTGATAAAGACGCTCTCGTACACAGCGGGGACGCACTGCTTGGTCCTGAGAGAATTGAATTCGACGGCTGTCACGCAGTCAAACTCCAATGCGACAGTCGAAATCGCAGACGGTGGTGTCCACGTTTCCACGTTGAGCAGTTCGCGGCCGTCGGCAAATCTACAGAAAAAAGCCAGACGAGATGTTAGCTACAGTATTCAAACGCCTTCACAGCAAGGCAAAGCAAACGCACACTTTCCACCGCCCGAAGTCGAATCTCACGAAGATCTCGAACGTCTCCGCAGTCCCCAACGTTGGTAAATCGGCCCAAATCCTCGTCCCTTCGTTCTCTCCCACCCAGCTCGCGATACCACTCGAGCGGTTGAACGTTATCTGCTGCATTACCGAAGCACCAAGAGCGGTTGCCGTCACACTCGAGCGTAGCACCAGTCGAGAAACACTTTCGTTCCTCCAGCTTCCTCGGATAGAGATCTTTGAACCGATCTCAAGCGATGTGGGAACATCAACGGCGTCTCCTCCAAGAAGCGCCTCCACTTGCGCGAGATTAAAGCGCACAGCCTCCATTCCCGCTTCTATCTCTTGTTGCCGAGCACACAAACGACGTGTCGTGTTGGTAGCCGTCAGTTCTCCTTCCACGACGCAACAGCGTCCTCCATCAGCCGCAGGACAGATCCACGGCACTGCCTGCTCACACACGCTAGCTTGTAGCGGGCTGAACGGGCCTCTGTAGGCATCATACGAGTAATCCAGCGACACGACTTGGTCTTCACACGATGAACATGGATCCTGGCTGTTGTTGCTGTCGTAGCATACAACGTAGATGTCCTGGCCTTCAAACACACACGACGACGGCATGGCTTGGACGTTCGACGACACCGTGGACAGCACTAGCAGCGCCACCGCCAGCAACCGACACCATCGCGTGCGCATCATCGTCTTGTCCATGCGCTGAGCCAGTTCGCGATCTTCAGTGGCGAGCCGTCTTCAGAAGGAGACGCACACCGTCAATTCTTCCATTTCTTCCGTGGCGTCTCCGCCCCTTCACGCTCATGCTGTGGTGCGCGCCAAAAAATACGAACATGGCGACCATCACTCCAAAAGGATCTGCGATGAAATATAACGGTAACAAAACCTGATGTGACGGCACCCTGGACCATCACTCAAAGGGCGTCCAGTTGATGACAAAAATGCAGAGCAACTTCCATAGGTAAGTGCTCAAGTAGTTAGTTTCACCAAAGTTAACCATGTACCAACCTTGGGTAAGTAGCTTTTTGAGCGCTTAGAGAGCGGAGGGAGCCCCACCGCAGCGAAGCGGAGGTCGGGGGCGCGGCGCGTAGCGCGGAATACATGCACCCAGGGGAGGATCTATCAAATTCGGAGCCACCGCGGCGCAGCGGAGGTGGGCTACTAGGGAGCGCTCTAGCGAAGCGAAGCGGAGCGGGCGCGGCTTGTCTTGGCTTGGCTCCTCGCCGCGATCAGCGGCGACATTGGGAGAATTTACTGCTTACCTTCAGTATGCTAGCAGAGACCACTTACCCAAGGTTGGTACATGGTTAACTTTGGTGAAACTAAGTACTTGAGTACTTTTCTTACCCATGGAAATTCCTCCAAAAATGCAGCTTCAAGTTCTCCCATCTCCTTCGTTAGTTTCTCCGTAAATTACGGCGCAATAGTGCTCATTGATAGGCTTTTAAGATTTTCTGATTTCAAATGATTGGCTAAAATTGAGACGAATCGTCATGCTATGGTGGTCATGCAATCCGGAATGGATCCCGACGACGCCATTCGACAAGACGCGCACAACTCGTGCCACGAGCGCCCAGTACTCAGTACTGTACTCAGTACTGTACTCAGTATCATACACAGCGCAGTGCACGACTAGAAGCACAAGGCTGAGATCATGGCCGCCTCCGCCAACTCTGCCGGCTCCGTGAGCAAGCTACCGCCGTTTGAGCTGGAGCGCTTCTTCGCGCAGTACGAGTTCACGGCGCCGTACATCGCGGTGCGTTGTGGCGTTGATATCATTGCGCAATAGTAGCTTGTAATTCACCATCATGGGGATCTATGGATTGTGTTTGTAGTGTGCGTCTGATATCCAAGCTCTGGGTATGAGTGAGCTGCTCGCAATGGCGGATGACGAGTGCCGCCAGCTCTGGGACAATTTGCTGCTGATGTACACGGAGACCCCAGGCCTGCCACTGCTCCGTCAGGAGATTATCAAGAAGCACTACCCTTCGCTCAAGCCGGAAAACGTGAACGTCATGTGCCCACAAGAAGGGATCTTTCTCAGCATCAACGCGTTGCTCGCACCGAGCGACCACGTGATCGCCGTCGGGCCTGCGTACCAAAGCCTCACGGCAGTCGCCGATTCGATCGGCTGCCAAGTCTCCCTGTGGCGCTGCAAAGAGAAAGCGAACAGTGCGGGCGCTCCGCTGGTTTTCGACGTCTACGATCTGGAAGCGCTCGTGCGTCCGAACACGAAGCTCCTGGTTGTCAACTTCCCGCACAACCCGACTGGGTTTCTTCCATCGCAAGACGAGTGGCGTCGTATCGTTGACTTTGCACGCAAGCATGACCTCTTCTTGTTCTCCGACGAGATGTACTATGGCTTGGAGAGCTCCCCAGAGCTGCAGCTACCGGCTGCGTGCGTGGCGTATGAGAAGGCGGTGTCGCTCTGTGGTATGAGCAAGACCTACGGCATGCCCGGCATCCGTCTTGGATGGATTGCCAGCCAAGACACAGCTTTTCTCGAGAAGCTGGCGACGCTCAAGGACTACACCACGATCTGCAACTCCGGTCCCAGTGAGATCCTGGCTCTTATCGCGCTGCGGAACCACCAGAAGATTGTCGACAGAAGCTTAACGATCATCCATACGAACAAGGCCGCTGTCGAGAAGTTCATGCAGAAGCACCAAGACGTGTTTGCTTACGAAGCTCCCGTGGCGGGACCTATCGCGTTCCCGAAGCTGATTGGGTCAGGACGCACGAATGCTGCAACCTACGCCCAGCACCTCGTGGACAAGTTTGGGATCTTAATTCTCCCAGGCGACAAGTATGGTGACGGACAAACCCACAGTTCCCGCTTCCGACTGTCACTCGGACGTGCGAACATTCCGGAGATTCTGGACTTGTGGGAACGCGACTTCGCGGCCCAGGCATAGTGGCGAAGCCTCGGGCTTCAATGCATCCAGTGACTGGTGACATCAACGTATCTTCTTGGCGATATGCTCTTGGCAAGCTCCAGAACACTTTCAAGAGGTTCTTAACAGATACAAATTGGTTTGTCTGCAAAGGTTCTTATCGAATTGGTGACACCATCACTCTGAGACGGAAGCTCCTGGTGATCCCGCCGACGTCATCTTGGTTTCGCCATTTTATCGCCATGGCGTTTGCGGATCTCGGCTATGGCAGCGAGGAGCTGGATGCGCGCCACCTGGACGCAGTGATGGCTGTGACGCTGCTGTTTGCCGTCGTCGCCATCCCTCCGTTCATGGGCGTTCGGATGATGTACACGATGTGCTGGCTGCTGTTCACAGCGCTCGCGCTGTTCTCCGGCTCTGAAGCGGCGAGGGGCATTGCCACATCCATGGGCATCACGATTATGGTCGGTTGGTACGCGCTCCGCGTGTACGACCGCAGCGCCTTTTCCGCGGGACTTCATGGGTGGGTCGGAGTGTGGGCCAGCTCTCCGATCGTCGGTCTCATCGCGCGCATCGGCGACTTTCTCGTCCACCTCCTGCTCCCGATGATCCTCATCTCGTGCTTTCTACCACTCGTTCGAGTCTGGATGAGCATTCCTGCTCTCATGTACGTGCGCACACGAACTCTACTGTTGCAGATGATGCTGGAGTATGTGGTGAACTGATCGGTTATTATTGCGTAGCTCGTCTCGCTTGTGGGTGCATTTCGTTGTCGGTGGTGGCCTGTTTCCCAAGGGCGACCACATTTTCAGATTTGCTCCACCACGATCGCAGCATTTCTGGAACGCTGCGTATAAAATCGAGCTACTGCTGAACTTCTGCGTCCCGCTGTTCTGTGTGCTAGCACATCAGGTATGTATCCACCGCGTTCTCGGTCTCGTTTACGTTTTCAAGGCTGACGTTTGTTGCCTGCCAGCGTTCATTCTGGGTGTACGCTGTGACAGCATTAGGAGGCATTACGCTGATCGCGCTGCACGTACTTCGCTCGTACTCATTACGAAAACTTCGCCACAACGCAAAAGCGATTATGTCAAGACTGTTGGCAGGTGGTGGGCTACTCATCACGACGGTAAGCTTTGCTACTACCCGAGATACTTTTCCCACATTGCATTGAACATTGAAGTTTCTCTGCAGGACTTTGTCGTACGTGACGACGCAATTTGGCTCGACTGGATGCGTGACGGTCTCGTTGCGATCGGTGAAACCTACGTTGGTGGGCTGTGGGAAGCGGCAGCTGGAAGAACGCTGGATGAGGTTGTTACCGCGCTGATGACTATTCCGATGGAAGCTCGTCAGGAAATGTATCGTTCATGGTCGGCTCGCCTCGTTGCACTGGCTGCGCGTCTCTTCAACTACCCGCCATCGTCGAGAGGACTTGTGGTGGGGTCTGCAGCCGAGCAATTCGACTTGTCCCCGCACTTTCGAAGACAATACATGGACTCGTACTTGCACCAAGGATTCGGAATATGGATCCGGGACGCAAGAACGCTGGAAGAGGCTCAGCAAAACAAGCTGGAAAGCATTCTGGACAAGCTCGATCTGCAGGTGAGACAATTTTCTACAGATATCGCTGCAATGTGTGGCACTGAGAGAGGCCCTTCGATTCTTTTTTTTGCAGGGTGAAGAACGTGTACTCGATCTGTGCCTCGGTTCCATGGGAGGCGTTGGGGTATTTCTAGCTGAGCACCGCCCTGCTGTGACTGTCGTCTGCGTGCTGACCTCGATTGCCGAGCGTGTCTACGCAACACGATTCGCCGAAGAACGCGGTGTACTTGATCGTCTTGAATTCATCGTTGCGGATTCTCCAGATAAGGTACGTCACCCTGTAGTCTTTGTGTCCGTGAATGCAACTCATAGTTTCCTCCCGATGTCGTACAGTTGCTGACTGCGCTCAGCTCCATCAACGCCTCTCGCTTCGAACGGATCGCTGCCTGCGGAGTTGTCGAAACATTCGACCCTACAACCCAGTTGCCTCGCTTCTTCCGAACCATCAAGCGGATCCAAGCACCAGGCGGGCAGACGCTCTTCGACTTTGTGGCGTGCTCAGCGTCAAGATCGACGACGCACGTCTGGAACAACCAGTACATCAACGGCACGTTTGCCGCTCAGGCACTCACGTTGAGCCGCGTGCGTGATCTCTTGGACCTGAGTGGGTTCACTGTCCATGAAATTGCTGGGTATAGTGAGCACTACGAGCGAACATTCATGGAGTGGTATCGACGCTTCCAAGCTCGCTGGGGTGACGCAAACACGTTGCGGCCACGAGCCACCAGCATCGGCCCGGGGCGTCGTCTCCGAGAGGCATCAGCCTCAGCTGCCCGAGAGATCAACGCTCGTGACCAAGTCGACCACTCACTGCCACAGTCGTTCCGTCGCACGTGGGAGTTCTACCTGTTGCACTCAGCCGCTTGCTACCGAGCGCACGTGCTGCAAGCGTACCAGCTCCGTGTTGAATGAGAGAGAGAGAGAACTTTTGCCGCTCCGTTCCACCGTATCACGTCACATATACTACTTAATATACGGTAAATCAAACTAAATGTTGCCCGATCGCTTATGTTGCTGATACCCATCCCTGGGTCGGACGAATCGGACGAATGGAAACAGGCGACCCCGACAGGAGAACGAGACGGGAGACGATGGTGGCGGCGGATTCGGTGGAGTCGCAGAGCGAGTGGGAGAAGCACGTGGACGACACGACGCAGGACGCCTACTACTACAACACGCGCACGGGCGAAACCTCCTGGGAGGCGCCTGACGGATACGTGGAGAAAGAAGCGGACGACGACGCGTCCGAACCCACGGAGAGCAGCGCGCGCGAGGATTCGACGCCCAGTGAGCCAGCGAAGCCTGCGCGGTGGTGTCGCTACACGGACAAGAGCAGCGGCAAGGTGTACTACCACGATGAGGCGAATGACGTGACACAATGGAGCGAACCAGAGGGTGAGATTGAGGACGCATCAGGTGAGTACCGCGCCTGAGAGATGTCCGACTTGACGAGCGTGCGGGTGTGCTCACAATGAAATGACTGGTCCGTAGACTCTGACGATGAAAATGAAACCGAAAGCGTGGGTGGAAATGAGGAAGGCAGCGTGGATGTTGAGCACACTGAGTCCGAGCGACGACCGGACGATTCGGTCGTGGGTGAGCTGTCGGACGGCGGCTCCGCGACTGACTCGGCGACCAACGAAGACACCAAGCCGAGCCACAACTGGGTCAAGCACCTTGACAAAACGACTGGGAAGCCGTACTTCCACGACACCATTTCCAGCAAGACCCAGTGGGAGGCACCAGAAAATTTCACTGACGCGAGCCAGGCGTCGACTATCTCTGATGGGTACCTGGAGTATTTGAATCGATCTCGCGCGGAACGACTGTCGCGAGTGACCCAGCAAGCACTCGACCCCGACGGCAATCTATCGAAATTGAACGCGCTGCTGAGCAAGATCGATGAACCAAACGGTACTACGGCCGCCGATGTGGACGTGCCCGGAGATATCGAGCAGAGCCTGAAAGAGCGAGAGCGAGCCGAGTGGCAGCAGCACGTCGACCCTCAGACGCAGCGTTATTACTACCACAACATCACGACGGGGGAGACCCAGTGGCAGAAACCCGACGCGCCCATCATGTCCGCGGTACGTCTGCACTTGCCATGGAGCTCACGCACTAAACGCGGTCTACTAACACTTACTTCCTGTTGTCGTAGCTGGCAGATTGGATTCCTCCAGAGACACCAGAGACTGACGCGCAGAATGCGCCAAGAAAAATGGTGTCCGGTCAGCACTACGCTGCGACGGCCAAGTTCAATCGCGTGTCGGGCAAGTTCGAGAAACTGGGAGGCGAGGACTACTGGCAGGCACAAGGCGTGGCATCCGACCGCGCAGGCCGCCAAATGTCCCACTTCTTCGACACAAACAAGCTGGACAAGAACCGTGAAGACGCCAAGCGGATCAAGGAAGAGCTCAAGCGCAAAAACATTGACTGGAAAAAAGTGGCCGCTGAAAAGAAGGCCAAGAAGGAAAAGCGCAAGAACGAATGGATCTACCAGGACTGAGACGAAGTACGTACGGCAACGGACATGCAATTGGGGTCACTTAACTTAGCGAAGCGTACGTATCGGTGTCATAGTGACGTAGACCGCGCTTGATTAATCCACGACATATTCCTCCTCTTCCTCGTCATCGTCGTCATCGCGGAAAGATGGTGCTGACGCAGCTTGCTGCCTCTTGTGCTGTGACGCGTTTTTGCTGTTAAGATAGACGGGTAAGACGACGAACAATGTGCGCATGAGCTCAAAATCCATGCCGTACCGTCGCTCGATGAGCACTTCCATCTCGACGTCTCGCTCGAGGTTGTCAGCGTTGACCTTTTGAGGACAACCTGATCACCATGCCAATGAAAGAATTGAGTTTCAACGCAACCACATCAGGCAAAGGAGTTTGCTGTGTGTGTACTCACCAGCCACAGGACAATTCTTCTTGTGTTTGAGGTGCGAACGGATGCCTTGTTCGGAGTACGTGTGGCCACACGCCGGGCTGTGTGAGGCAGCAAGAGTCAACAATTAGCCCTTACAATTAGCAAATCAGTTGGTATACGCCAAGAACTTACTTTCGGACGGGCTTGTCGATCTCCATTTGCGTGACGGGGCACACTGTGCTGCGCGCACTCTCGCTCTCTTGGAAGACGACGTCCGCATCGTCGTCTTGGTCCACTTCGATCTATGGCATCAACACAAACCACCATTAGAGCCACTCATGACCACATAGTCACAAAGTGGAATCCACATACACCAGCTTTCTCGCAGAACCGCTTGTACATTTCGAGCTTCGACGCGTTCACCTTCGGCTTGGTCGTGCAGGTCTTGATGAGCTTATCAAACTCCTTCTCGTTCTATTCCGCGACAGCACATCCACACATCCGCCGGTTAGCGTTGCACCATGGCCATATATCTCCTCATCCAGCACCAATCACGCACCACCGATCCCTTCTCTACCGCGGCCTCTAGCTTGGCAAGCTGCGACTTGTAGACGTTGAGCTGCGCGTCGAGCAGCGCGAACTCCTTGGCCGTAGCCTCGAGCGTGGCCATGTGCTCTTCATCGCCATAGTCCTTCAAAAGACTGGCGTTGTTGGACAGCGAGTCCACGCTCTCGAGCGCGAACTTGGCGATGTCGTAGCTCTGCTTCTTGGCCGTGTACACTGCCATCTTCAGCGCCGTGGGCAGCGCGTGTTTGATGTTCGCATCCAGCTCCGCGTCCATCGCAGCTCTCTAATCTTCCTCGTCCTCCTTCTTGCTGTTGCTGCTGCGTTTTGCTGGTGG